>JARYGA010019521.1:0-86869 GCA_030545235.1 Helianthus tuberosus
AAAACCTAAAGTTCGAATGATATATAGATGTTGACGTGAAGAGTTTTGGGGGGACGTCAATTTGGTGGAGACAGGAGTTCGACGATCAAGACAGGAGAGAGAAGAAAAAGGAGGCTATTGGTTCGAGGGTTCAAGCCGCGATCAAGTTTCAAGTTCGTGTTTGCAATTTATTATTTTTAGTTTTGTTAGACTTTGTGTTTTACAAAATTATAAACATGTTTTGCTACTCGGTTCAAACTCGTTTCTTTTTAGTGGTTATGTTTCTTGGCTAAACCTTTCATGCTACCTAGGTTGAGATGAACTAGTTGATTGTTGCGTTATTTTGACTCGGTTTTGGTTATTTTATGCGATTTACATAATCTTGCTTTGAAATTGATCTTGATATTGCATGTTTGAGTGTTGTGATTGATTATTGATTGATAAATTCAGCGGTTTAGGAATGAAGAAATTCCCCCTAGACATAGGATTTAATTTGAATCGGTTAATCTTAGGGTTTTTCGGTTTGAATATTGAGTTTAGAAATAAACCAAGTTAATCAATAGTTAAAATCAACAACTAAAACTTGCATCCTCATCTTGTGACTCGAAAGACGATTAGGGTGAGCTAGGTTATTAGCTAAGCATTGGTGGGTAGATTGGGTTACCGATAGCTCGGGCTCGTTTATTACATCGTGGTTAAGGTTTCCTAGGATTTCAATCTTCATGGTTTGGTTTGCTTTGCGTTTTTGGGATCTTCTCTTAACATAATTGTCTCTGAGGTCAAAAGGATTCTATTTTCGTGGGATTTGGTATCGATAGGTCGAGCCGGTTCGTTCTAGCACTTCGCATTTCGTCCTTGTCTTTCATTTGATACATCTCTAGCGGGGGGTTAATCGAGGGAGTAGGATATTTAACCATTGCCATAGTCAAGATAGCGTTGCATGATTCTAGGGATTCGACACCTAGGTAGTCTTTTCTCATCATATTTGATTTACACCTAGCTCCCGAGTTCGTGTTTGTTTTACGTTGCTTGTCTTGTTTGCCACATTTTCTTATTTAATTAGATTATTAGTTTAATTAGTTAAAACCTCAAATCCAAACACAAATTAAAACCAGTTAAGTAATTAATTGAGTCAGAGTCTAGTTAGCGTCGCTAGTGTCTCGTGGGTTCGATACTCGGACTTCATTAGGCTTTACTACGTACGATAGGTACACTTGCCTGTCAGTGGTCTAGCATTTAGAGAGTCTTAGTTTATAAATTTAAAACTAGGGTGTCTAGATTAGGTTAGTAGTTTTTTATTATAGACCACATTTGCACATCAGTGGTTGTGTTATTACAGACGCTATGTCTTCGTCGAGCGGAGTTTCTGACCCAGTGCAGGTAGATTCTGACGACCCGATGCACTCAGACCCGGAGGTCTACACATCTGATACGGACAGTACGGATGATGACGGTTTTCAGCCCTTCGCGCTGCCAGATTTCGGTGACGACGTACAGCTAGCTGATGGCATTCCAGTTGGGGATCTACCTCTTGCGGAGATCCCTGCTCCCATTCCACTTGCTGCATTTCCTGTAGAGGATTTGCCACACGATGTTGTGTCCGATGACGACATCGATCTTTTCGAGGGTCCCCCTAAGGACGACCATGAGGGCGGGGCCCGATTGCGGATGATGTCGCTCTTCCGTTGGTTGAGATTCCTGATACGGAGGTTCATTCTGATTCGTCGGTCCCAGATTCTTTTGAGTCGGTAGCTTCCTCTACTCTTCACGCGCTGGGGTTACAGTGATACCCCACTGACACCGACACCGATACGGACATGTCCGAGGCACCCGTCCCACCGCTGGGATTCGGTTTCATCCCTGGTATTGACGATGATGAGGATATAGAGTTGGAGGACGAGTTTGACCCATTTTCCCATTCGATCATGATCTAGACCAGGAGGACGAGCTGATCCTCGAGGAGCAGCCTGCTGAGGCTCCTGTTCTCCCTGATGATCAGATTCTTGACATGCCTGCTGATCATCAGCCTGCTCCTGTCGATCCAGAGCCCGATATAGTACCAGAGCCTGTCCTTGCTATTGACCCTATTCACGCTGATGCTCCCGTTATTGTACCACCAGTCGTTGATGTTCCAGTCATGGCACCTCTGCCTGACCCTGCCTTTGCTGAGTTACCAGACATCGCACCATTATTTCCTGATTCGGCCCCTGTGCATGCTGACCATGCACCTTTTGCTACTCACATCGACCCTCGTTATGCTGACACCCATAATGGGTGGATCGAGGATGATGATGACTACCCTCCGTATGTGTTACCAGTCACTCCCCCTACCGCACCTGTTACTGCACCACTTGATATTCCATTTTTCCACCCACACACATCTGATACCCATCGCACTGACCTTCCCATCACATTCCTCCAGGACATTCCTCCACCACGTCCTGGGGAGGGTTCATCGAGTCGACCTTTTGGTCACGTACCTTTTATGTCAGGAGACGGCCAGTTCATGCCGCAGATTCCTCATCCTGGTTTTGTTCCACCTATGTCGTCTGCTATACCAGTCACGTCTCAGTTGCCTCACACTACACCATCCTTTGCACCTTCAGGCGAGCCGTTTCTGTGGGCTTCGCCCAATGTTATGCCGTTATCCGACCCTTATCACCCATTTCACGTCGGATACTCCACAGAGGATATACTCATCTCTCTACAGCTACAGCAGGACGCACTGAGTCGTCGCATGGAGGAGTTAGAGAAGACTCCACGTCCCCCGTGCCATTGTCAGTATCCTTTTACCATACCACACACTCCTCTTTCACTACCTCCTGATTCGGATGTTCGTTTCCTTACACCTGAGCAGCAGATTGCGTATCTACTGCGAGTTGTTCACGCCTTGGAGGAGGACTGGGTGCTTATGCGCCGTATGCTTTTCTCTTTTCCTCCACCTCCTCCTCCGCCATCAGCATAGCTATTTTTGGGCTGTTGCAGGTAGTGATTACTTTTGATGAGAAGACAGCGATTGAGCCAAACTATACAGCATTTTGAAGACCGCATTTTGACATCATGACTTTAGATATTTGATTTTTGGTTGTTGTATTAGGCTAGACAGTTCAGATAAGGGCATTGTGACCCTTAGTCTCTTTTGGGGATGCACGATACATTTGGAAAACTTGTAAACATTGTATTGTGGTCTTGATTATATAATAGCTCAATCGCAGTATTCTCATTACATGCCTTGTTGATTTATTGTTTATTATAACATGGGATGTTATGTGTTATTGTGTTGATGGATGTTATTACATACGCGTATTATTTACGTACTATACTTACTATGACCTGATCAATATGATCTTCTTCTAGAAGATGCCTCCACGAAGAGCTGTACGTTTACCCACCACAGAGGCGGAATTACAGGAACAAATCTCAAAGGCCATAGCTGATTATGAGGCCTCGCGTCCTGAAACAAGCACGAATAACTCAAACAACAACAACAACAACCCACCACATGGTAATGTTTAAGTCACTCGAGACACATTACACTACATTTGGACATTTCATGTGCAAATGCTAATGTTTTCTATGAATAACATTGCTCGGACAGGCTGCACCTACAAACAATTCCTCGACTGTAAGCCCTTAAACTTTGACGGCACTGGAGGTGCTGTTGCATTTGTCAGATGGGCAGAAAAGACAGATTCTATTTTGAGGATGAGCAAGTGTGCTCCCGATCAACAAGTTACATACATCTCAGGGCTTTTTCTTGATGGTGCCCTATCGTGGTGGAACCTGCAAGTGCAAACATTGGGAGAGGCGGCGACATATGCATTAACGTGGGCTGAGCTGAAAGAGCTCATGAGGAAGAAATACTGTTCGCGGGCTGAAGTACAAAAGCTAGAAACGGAGTTCTGGAACCTAAAAATGGAAGGCTCAAAAGTCGCCGAATATGTTCAAAGGTTTCATGATTTGTCCCACGTAGTACCTTATATGATCACGCCCGAATTTAAACGCGTGGAGCGTTTTATCTGGGGATTAGCACCTCAGATTATGAGTATGGTTACATCATCGAAGCCGTCAACCATTACTGAAGCCATCGATTTGAGCATATCTCTGACTGAGGAAGCCATCAGGCTAAACAAGTTTTCCAACGCTGATCAGAAAAAGAAGGAAACCCATGTGGAGCCCTCTGGAGAAAACAAGCGAAAGTTCTCCAACTTTAAGCAGGGTACCAGCAGTTCGAACAAGAAGGGTGACACTAGCACACCGGCCAGAGCAAAAGGAAAAGGATACATGGGCACTCTGCCCAAGTGTGAATTATGCCAGTATCATCATGCTAGCCAGTGCAGAAATAGAAAATGTGAAACTTGTGGGAAAATTGGTCACTTGAAAGATACTTGCTGGGTTGGTGCTGGCCGGGGTGGCCAATGAGGTTTTGGTAATAGGAACAACAATCTAGGAGGTAACGGAAATGGAAACCGCAATGGCAGGAATGGTAATAGGGATAATTTTGGGAATCGTGGTAATCAAGGTGGGAACCGCAACAACAATCAAGGAAATGGGAATGGTGATGGCCAAGGGCCGGGATGCTTTAACTACGGAGACATCGGGCATTTCAAACGAGATTGCCCAAAACTCAATCAAGCTCGTGGAAGGGTATTCAATATTGGAGCAAGGGAAGCACGTCAGGACCCGAATGTTGTCACTGGTACGTTCCCTATTAATCAATGCTTTGCATCTGTGCTTTTCGATACTGGTGCCGATTATAGTTTCATGTCACTAGAATTTAAGAAAATACTTGGATTAATTGCTAGTAAGTTAGATATCTCTTACTCTATTGAACTGGCTAACGGAAAGCTAGTAGAAACAAACGAAGTCATCAGAGGATGCGTAATAGAACTGTGTGAGCACGAATTTACACTGGATCTACTACCAGTCGAGTTGGGAAGCTTCGACATGGTAGTAGGGATGGATTGGTTGTCAAGCAACAGAGCCGAAATTATATGCCACGAGAAGACCATTCGTATCCCAATGGCGGATGGAGAAACGATCATAGTACACGGAGAGAAGCGTGATACGCCTTTAAGGATCATTAGCTGTTTAAAGGCCCGGAAATGTTTGAGGAAGGGATGTGTTGCCTTCCTGGCACACATCGTGGATAAGGAAGCCGCTGAGCCGAAACTTGAAGACATTCCAGTCATTAAGGAGTATCCTGAAGTCTTTCCAGAAGACTTGCCAGGATTGCCGCCTCCAAGACAAGTCGAGTTTCATATTGACTTAGTTCCAGGCGCCGCGCCTGTAGCTAAGGCACCCTATCGACTTGCGCCTTCGAAAATGCAGGAGTTGTCGACGAAACTTCAGGAATTGTTAGACAAGGGATTTATCCGACCAAGCTTCTTGCCTTGGGGAGCTCCAGTTTTGTTTGTTAAGAAGAAAGATGGTAGTTTTCGCATGTGTATTGACTACCGAGAGCTGAACAAGTTGACAATTAAGAACAGATATCCTTTGCCAAGGATCGATGACCTATTCGATCAGTTACAAGGTTCAAGTTTTTATTCGAAGATCGACCTTCGATCAGGATATCATCACTTAAGGATACAAGAGGAGAGTATCCCAAAGACGGCCTTTAGGACTCGCTATGGGCATTACGAGTTCCTGGTTATGCCTTTCGGGTTAACGAACGCACCAGCGGTATTCATGGATTTGATGAACAGAGTCTGCAAGCCCTATCTTGATAAGTTTGTGATCGTGTTCATAGACGACATACTGATCTACTCAAAAACAAAAGAAGAACATGAGCATCATCTAAGGGCTATTTTAGAACTGCTTAAGAAGGAGAAATTGTATGCGAAATTCTCGAAGTGCGAATTCTGGCTACGTGAAGTCCAGTTTCTTGGTCATGTGGTTAATGGAAACGGGATTCATGTAGATCCCACAAAGATCGAGGCAATCAAGAACTGGGAAACTCCAAAGACACCGACTGAGATTCGACAGTTTCTAGGGTTGGCTGGGTATTACCGCAGATTTATTGAGGATTTCTCAAAAATCGCTCAACCTCTGACTGCTCTCACGCAAAAGGATAAAAAGTTTGATTGGGGAGACAAACAGGAAGAAGCATTTCAGTTATTGAAGAATAAACTTTGTGACACACCGATCTTATCACTATCCGAAGGCACGGACGACTTCATGGTATATTGCGACACCTCGCGTCAAGGTTTAGGCTGCGTACTGATGTAGCGACAAAAAGTCATAGCATATGCGTCTCGCCAGTTGAAGGTCCACGAGAAAAACTACACCACTCATGATTTAGAACTGGGCGCAGTGGTGTTTGCTTTGAAAATCTGGTGACATTACTTATATGGTACGCGGTGTACAATCTTCACTGATCACAAGAGTCTGCAACATATCTTCGATCAAAAAGAGCTTAACATGAGACAAAGACGCTGGGTTGAATTGTTGAACGACTACGATTGTGAGATCAAGTATCACCCAGGGAAGGCGAATGTGGTCGCCGATGCCATAAGTCAGAAGGAAAGGATCAAGCCCATAAGGGTTAGGGCTTTAGAAATGATCGTTCAAACGGACCTCTCATTGCGCATTCGTGCCGCGCAGAGAGAAGCACTCAAGGAAAGGAATATTGAAAATGAATATCTCCGTGGGATGGAGAAGCAGTTGGTGCCAAACGGGGAAGGAACGTTGTGTTTCATGAAACGAATTTGGGTTCCATTGTTTGGAGGGTTGAGAAATGTTATTTTTGACGAAGCTCACAAGTCACGGTACTCGATTCATCCAGGAGCGGATAAGATGTACCAAGATCTTAAGAATTTTTATTGGTGGCCAAGGATGAAAGGCGATGTTGCAATATATGTGGGCAAATGTTTAACTTGTGCCAAGGTAAAAGCTGAATACCAGAAGCCTTCAGGTCTTCTGCAACAACCTAAAATACCCCAATGGAAGTGGGAACATATTTCAATGGACTTCATAACAAAATTGCCAAGGACGCCCAAAGGACATGATATGATTTGGGTGATAGTAGACCGTTTAACGAAATCTGCTCACTTTTTACCAATCAGGGAGAAGGACAATACGAGCAAACTTGCTGAGATATACCTGAGAGAGATTGTCGCACGTCATGGATTGCCTCTCTCAATTATCTCAGATAGAGATGGACGCTTCGTGTCAAGAATTTGGCAATCCTTTCAAGAAGCTTTCGGTTCTCAGTTGAATCTGAGTACTGCATTTCACCCGCAAACAGACGGACAGAGCGAACGAATGATTCAGACGCTGGAAGACATGCTGCGAGCTTGCGTAATGGATTTAGGTGGAAGTTGGGACACTCACCTACCATTAGTTGAATTTTCATACAATAACAGTTATCATGCAAGCATTCAAGCCGCACCGTTCGAAGCTCTCTATGGGCGTAAGTGCCGATCACCAGTTTGTTGGGCTGACGCGGGTGATAGACAGTTAGTTGGTCCAGAATTGGTTCAGGAAACAACAGACAAGAATTTGCAGATCCGAGAACGCATTAAAGCGGCTCGTGATCGACAAAAGTGTTATGCGGACCGCAGAAGAAAACCTCTGGAATTCGAGGTGGGAGATATGGTACTGCTAAAGGTTTCACCCTGGAAGGGTGTGGCACGCTTCGGGAAGCGTGGGAAGTTGAACCCCAGATACATTGGTCCATTCAGAATCCTGGAACGAATTGGTCTCGTAGCATACAAGTTGGATTTACCTGCTGAACTTAATGGCGTTCACGATACATTTCATGTATCCAATTTGAAAAAGAGTCCAACTCAACACACAGTTGTCATTCCTACAGACGAGGTTCATGTTGACGACACACTCCACTTTCTTGAAGAACCAGTTGAGGTTACGGATTGGAAGGTTAACAAAACACGCCAGAGTAGTGTCAAGCTCGTCAAGGTTCGATGGAATGCACGACATGGCCCAGAATTCACATGGGAACGTGAGGATCGTATGAAGGCCAAGTACCCACATTTATTCCCCAAGACCCCTGCAACTAGAAGCAGAACCTAAAATTTTGGGACGAAATTTTCTTAACGGGGGGAGAATGTGATAACCCTCACAATTACAGGTATTGTACAATTAATTAATTTTAATTATATGCTTAATGACTGTGCTTAATTACAACTGACAACTTGAACTGCTTTATGATTTTTGTATCATACGTACATATGCATCACATTTCATACAGTCACTCCATTTATTACACACAAACTTTAGTGACATACTTGATGCACAAAGCACAGTTAGCACACTGAACGGATAATTCAGAAACATGCTGACAATGCCAGCACATAGATAAACAATGTTATTGAGGCCAGTATGAGCCCGGGACAAGGTACTACACTAGTATGGGGTGTAGGGAAGTGAGGACCATAAAACTGCGTCACTAGGTGATAATTATAGTGCCGGGAAGTGCCTAAAACATGCTTTAAATGCAGAATTCCGCATTCATTAATAAAAACTCAGCATTTTAACATACTAGTAGAGTGCAAAAATATGGCAGAACGGTCCTGTATGCTTTCCTAAGTGCCGGGAATAAATTGTGTTGCAAAAATATATATAAAAGACACATTACGGACTAGTTAAACACTTTAACGGGACGGTATCTAACCGGACAACCGGACATTACCCGGGACACTAAATTTTTGTCAAACACATTGGTTTATTATTTCTTGACTAGTTGTGGTCCCCGTTTACCATAACACCCACTAAAAATCAACAAACTAATACATATGATCTTGTTACTTGAAATCTAACTTATGTTTACCACTTAGTCACAAATGTTACATCCAACCCCCCCCCCCCTAAAACCGAATTCGGTCCCAAGATGGACCCACCAAATCACCAACTTATTTTCCACACCATGCTTCTTTGATTTAATCTCATTTTATAATAGATAAGTTACTTGTGAGGATGACCAAAATATGTGAAATGATCTATTTAAGCATGGCACCTTCTTACACATATCATTCCATATCTTACACTCCCTTACCCTCACTCTCTCTCTCCCTCTCTCGGTCACTCTACCACCGCCAACATCATCACCATTCCACCACCATCTCTTCCATTTTTAAGCTTCATCTAAGTGCTTGAAGGTGAATCAAAGGTGCTTGAACTTCTGGAACTTCAAAGGAGCCTTGTTCTTGCTTTTTCATCAACTTTTCTCATCATCATCTTCACTAGATTCAACCCTAGCCTTGTGCTAGTAGTAAGTCTCGGTTTACTCTTATTTATGTCTACTTTGTGTAGTTAAAAAGTGTATTATGTTGAGATTCATAAGAACACTAAAAGAGTTAGAACAAGAAACATAAAAGTTTACATGAAGCTTGTTGGATCGTCGTGTGACCCTAACGAGTCAATCTGAGTAGTTCATCATCAAATACAAAGGCGGAATCAATGTAAATGATGTCAACACAGCTTGTTCCTTTCTAATTATCTTCTTATTGATCAATCCTGAGCTTTTACATGTTCAAATGACAAACGGACAGCACCTCGACTCAGAACATATGATCTAATCCCGCTCCAAATGAACACACAAATCAGGTATTTATACTGTTGCTGATTCCGCTTGAACATGACATGACTGTTTCAAGAAAAATCACATGTGTTGATTTCGCTTGAACTGCACATTGACACTTTCAAACGGAATCACCCACTTTAACATGTAAAACCCTAATTTAGACCCTGTTGTGTGCTCGTTTATCCTATCTAGACATAAGACTCGATTAAGACGAAGTTAACAGACACTAAATGCACCAACACACCAGAAACCTCCAAAATAGCTGCAAATGTGTTTGCAGCTGGTGAGTTAGATGGAGTATCTGTTGTTCCAAATATCCAAGAAACTCCAAATATGACATCTGAGCATCTTCAAAAAGCCCTAGATGATGTATTTAAAGTGTGCAAGAAAAATCCAGTTGAGGAAAAGCTTGACCTGTTGTTGTCAAAAATGAGGGGTCAAAGAGCACAATTGAAGACTTTGACAGAATCAGTGGAACTCATCAAAGCACAATCAAAGAGAAACACTGAAACATTAAAAATTCTGCAACAACAGCAAAGCAAGACACCAGAAACCAGCATTGCTTCAACAGATGTTCAGAAAATCTTCACAGAAATGGAGAAGATCAAGACACAAATCAAGGATGCTGTTGAATCAAGAACATCAAGCAGTTCCAACAAGGTTTTGGAGGAGATCACAATTTTGAGGGCAAGCAACAACAGTATCACAAATGCCCTTGAAAACTAGTCAAAGAATGGGCTGCACTACAGGAGCACAACCAAGAAGAATTGGCCAAAGTGCAAGAAAATGAGACCATAAATGCTCAACTTGTGGGAGAAGTCCAATCTCTCATGAAGAGGATGCACTACAACGTTGCCAGACTAGTAAATGTAGACTCCAAAGAGCTCATGATCCCCATTCCCAAAGAAGCCTTTAATCTGGAGATTCCAAAGATCATCAGAAAACAACCCACTGTCACTCCTACCACTCAAACTAGAACCACATCAATGGGTCCACCTCCACCAAAGTCAAAAGAAGAGATGATGAAAAGGTATGAAGCTTCACCTATAGTTATCTCTGATTTAAATATTGATGTCCCTCAGTCTGGATCAAGACCAACTACATCAGGGGATACAGTCTTAAGTAAAGACATAACCCTGCAAGCAAAAAGAAAATGGGAAGAGTCAGCTACATCTTCAAAAATGCCAAAGATTGTTTAGAAAAAGACTCCTGAAGGTGACATCATCTTTGTTCAAGAAATTGACAAAGATGTAATGATGTTCCCTGAGCATAACCTCAAGGAGTACTACTAGGCAGAAGGACATGAACTGGGCAGACCGGAAAATCCAGTAAGCAGGGGTTTGAGGGAGGAAAGACTTGAAAGAGGTTGAGGAAGCATCCACTATGCTAATGTTAATCCAATAATAAGAGTTTTGAAAGTGGATGAACAAAAGACTGTAGATGGTATTGGAGGACATTTTGTGCAAAACAAGTATACTCT
The DNA here is from genome assembly GCA_030545235.1 of Helianthus tuberosus. Taxonomy (NCBI): domain Eukaryota; kingdom Viridiplantae; phylum Streptophyta; class Magnoliopsida; order Asterales; family Asteraceae; genus Helianthus; species Helianthus tuberosus. The sequence continues at coordinate 11,001 of JARYGA010019521.1, forward strand.
CCTTAGAAAAGATGGGACTGAACAGAAGATAACAGATGGAGATCTGGCAGATCAACTGCATCCACTGGATATATAGTTTCTGAAGAAAACATATGATGCTGACAAAGGCAACAACAAATATGTCAGAAGATCACTAAAGAGCATATGAAAAGAAGGAGTCAAGCTATTTGAAAGAATAGCTTTGACTGATTTTGATTTATGCATTAACTATGATTATGTTCATCAGAAAATGGTCCACATCCCTCCACCAGACACATCAATCCCCACAGAGCTGGAAAAACAAGTCAGAACTGGAGATATCATTGAACAAACAGGAAGTAGGGGTAAACAAATTCTCTGTGTTGTGTTCAAAGATATTGAAGGTAACAAGGCTCTCTTTAGAAGTATTGACATCTGTAAATACACCAACCAAACATTGAAGTACATCAAGGAGTGCATGAACAAAAAGCAGAAGCAACTTCAAGAGAAGGGGAGAGACAAAGAAAAGGAGATAAAAGAGATTGAAGAAATGATTGATGAATGGGTGCAAGCCAGAATCTGGTACAAAGGAATGTATGACATCTACAAGAAGTTCATCAATTACAAGAAGCAGCTGAAGAAAGATGATCTACACAAACGTCCAAAATTGGTTTAGAAACATTTTTAATTTTCATGTTGATTCTGATTTGTAATATTAAATATTTATTTGAGTTTCTTCTTCATCATCACTATCAGATGATGATTGATCAAACACTTGACTACTTTCTGAACTATCATCTGAAGAAACAAACTCTCCATCTTGATTCTTCTCAACATCAGCAAACCCTTTCATCTATTCCTTCATCAAATCTGGTTCTTGAACTATCTGAGCAATTAATGCAACTGTTTTTGAATCAGGTAGAATGTATTTATCCCAGCTAAAGCCTTCTGCCACTTTTTCATCATCTTGATCAATTATGCCAAAATAAGCTTTCTTATTTGCTTCCTCGATCATTTTAGCATGTGCAGTTTGTGGTTCTTTTTGTTGATACGGCTGATGAGCAACTTGTTGATATATGGCTTTCTGATAATAATCATTATTTTCAAACGGATTCAGTGCTCCACTTGGTTCTCAATTTTTACATTCCCTCTTGAAATGTCCTTTCTCCCTGCATCGAAAACAAGTAACTTTAGATTTATCAAAACCCAAAGTAGAAACATTAGCATCCCTGAAATCATCTCTCCCTGTAATCAACTTAAATTTTTCAGCTCTCCTCAAAACACTCGCTAAACACCATTTTATATCCATAAGCTCCATTTCTTCTGCATCGATCTGATCGTAATCCTCTTTTGTCAGCATAGGATTTCCGATCCTTCCTGCAACCAATCCTTCATATGATTCTAACACTGTAGCAAGTAATCACATGTGGCTTTTAGCAACTCTTTAGAGAAATTTTGACCATTCTGAAGATGCAACGCAATATTGCAATGTAAAACATGATCATTATTGTTGTTTGAGCTTTGGAACTGATGACTTGAATTTGAAGATTTAGGATTAAGACTTGGATATGAAGAAAATCCACTACTGTTGTTTGAACTTTGATTGACTGATCCAGATGAATTTTCTGCACTAAAAGCATTTTGGACTTTCGGACTCGATTCAACATCAGAAACACTCCCTTTGTAATACATCTTGATGTCTTGTTGACCACTTGGATTGTTCATCCTAGCAATCTTTTGCTGCTCAAGATCTTGTCCTTCAATCTTTTCAATGAACTGGGAAATTGTCAAGCCATCATATTCTCCAGTATTCTTTAATATCATCAAAAATGTACCCCATTCTTTTTGAGGTAAAGCATCAGCCAATTTGTCGACCCATTCTTCTCGTTCTTTAGTTATCTCTAACAAAGACATTGAACGAACTAAGTGACAATATCTTTCAATCAGTTTCTTTGTATTTTCACCCGGCAAACTTGAAAACAGATCAAATTCTTTCTTTAACAATGATTTTTTATTCCGGATCATCTTCTCACTTCCCTCAAATTTAACTCGAAGTGCTTCCCAAATTGAACGTGAAGTATTATCATGTTGAAGTAATATGAAGATGTCTTCTTTAATAGCTTGCTGGAGTAAACTGATCATCATCTTTTCTGCTTTATACATGTCTCTTTCTTTGTCCAAAAATTCAGAAATAGTTTTGATAAATCCTATATCTGTACGAGGTTTAACATACTTTTTCTCAATACACTCCCAAGATCTCAAATGAATTGCTTGAACCCAGTTTTCAAACCGGTCTTTCCATCCATAATACTCCTCAATTCCCATTAGTTTCAGGGGTTTTTGTAAAGTTCCAGTCTCATTTTCCATGTTCAGACTCTGAGTAATGGTAGCTGGAGTAGACGGGGCAGTAGCAAACGCGTTATAAAATTCCTCTTCCAAGATTTGATAGCAAGTTTCACAAAATCAGATACTTTCAAACGAAATCAGTTTTCACACGAAATAGTCTTGGTGTGAAATGACACTCTGAGGCGAAATAGCCTGCAAAACAACTTCAAACGAAATGATCTTTCACACGAAATAAAAATTTTGGAACGAAATAAGGTGCTTTCATACGAAATGAACCAAATTTCAGCTGATTTCGTGCGAAATAGCAAACTTTCACACGAAATAAGGACACTTTGGTACGAAATAGTGATTTCGTACAAAATAGCTCACACTAAATGTTGATTTCGTGCGAAATGAAGGATCTATTTTGTGCGAAATATTGCTGACGTCATCATGTCGATCAGATTTTTGTCCAATTGATCAAGTTTTAGTCCGATTTTAGGTCTGAAACTTTCAAGGCATTGTTAAAACATTGTTTCGCATATAATATGTGAAATTCAAATCATTTTAACCGAAAAATCGTGTTAATTTTGAAAAAGGTGTAGAAATCAGATTTTTGAGCTGAAGCGGTAAGAACTCTTCCTCCTGAGCTCTGATACCAATTGTAGGATCATTTGCACGACCAAATGAGTCGTTCAGAAGAGTTTTTCCTCAATACGAGAGGCGGAAACAAACGTATCAAGTTGATTCAGCTTGCAATTCACTTTAAATTGTCTTTTGATTGATATAACAACGTTTTACAGCGAGTAGACACTTCGGCAGCAGTTCGGTACTGAAACCGGAAAGTTACAAATGACAAGGCACAACAGGTATTTATAGGCTGGCCTATTTCGCACGAAACAGTTGGTATGAAATTAGTTTCACATGAAATAGTGATTTCGTGCGAAATGACCAACTGATTTCGTACGAAATAGTTGTTCCCTATTTCGTGTGAAATACCCCTAAATCCTAATATCTCGTACTTCGTGCCCTGATCTATCTAATCTAATACAAGACTCGATACAAGACGAAGTCGACAGACATATGCACCAACACACTGTCACTCTCTACAACATGCTAGGGCAAGTGCACTCATCGTTGGCGTATAGTGATGGTAAGATACCGAGTTCGTCCAAGGACACAAGAGCTTTTAATACCGGATTATTGTCAACGTCTAATCTAACCAAATTTTGAGAACATATTCTTAATAAGTAAAATAAAGAAAGAAAATAAAGTAATAAAAGAAACAAATAGACAAGATAGAATCACTTAGTTCCAACTCATCTTTTATGTATCCTTTGATGATTTCCGCACTTTGGGTTTTTTAAGAGATTCTCTTGGTTATAGTGGCATGTCCCTCTTTTGGAGCCAACTCTACCCTCGGCCATATTGGTCTGAGTTAGCAGGGATACAGTCCTGCAAGGCCGGGATATTGAAAGATAATTAAGTAAGTTATTAATACAAAATGTGGCATGTCCCTCTTTTGGAGGAAATGCTACTCTCGGCCATATTGGTCTGAGTCAGTTGGGATACAGTCCCGCAAGGCCGGTTTAAAGTTTTAATAGTAGTTTATTTATAAGGGATTCAACCCGTTCTTACTTCCCCCGATTTGATGTTATCTGCCTCAAAGGAAGTCCTTATAAGCTTGAACCAAGTTCTCGCAGGATCTACAATCTGAACGAGGCAAGAACTTTACCCAAACGACACTTCTAACCCCCTTTAGAGGCAGTTAACGTGCTTTATAAAGACCGTAAAGACATGAATGAGTGAATCAACAAAACATGAAGAGATGATAGAATAAAATTCACTTTCAATATAAAAAACTAGTTATCTAAGTCATTAATACAAACCTAATTAAAAAGTTAACCAAAGTTTGAAAATCAAAAGTAATACATAAAAGACTTTGCCTTCACCAAGTGATGTAAGAGATTAGCCAAGCATGGCCATAGTTTTTTAAACTCTAATGGTTGTGGTGGATTATGGTGGTGATGTAGTGGTGGAGTGGTGGCAGGTGTGAGAGAAGTGGCTTACCAAGTGATGGATTGCAATTGAACCAAGCACCCCTATTTATTTTTGGAAACAGAAGCTTTAAACGGCCCCGTTCCCCCTTCTTCTCTGTTTTCATTTAAGGAGTTGTGTCAGTCTGGATGCTTGCACGGCCCCGTGTGTCAACGGCATGGCCCCGTGGCCATTGTACTTGCTGTACTATCCAAGATTTGCATATCTGGGAGTTGACCACAACCCATGTCCATTAGACACGGCCCCGTGTCTCTTGTCTGCTTCTGTTTGACTTTTTCTTTCTGGAATCTTGAGTGGGGCACGACCCCATGCCTTGGTGGCACGGCCCCGTGCTAGTCTTTTGAGTAGTTGTTTTTGGTCTTGGGATGAAGCTCGGAGGGTCGGTATGATGTATCTACTTTCCTTCTTTTATATTTATGTTGGTTTTTGCCGTTAATTTTTCCTTTTATACATTTAAGCTCTTTTAATCTTGAAAATCAAAAGTATACAAAGAAACGCACTTTTTCCAACATTAGTACTAAAAAGATCTGATTTTATACCTTATTTGATATAATTTATATGTTGCATTTCGTGCATATCAGTCACATAGGCATAACAAGAATTCACTTTGAATAATCACAAATAATGAAGAAAAGATCATAATTTTAGTTTGTTCACGTCGATTATTATTGTTTTATATTGCAGGTAATGTGCGATTCGTGTTTTCGACTTTGAAATGAAGAAGGTATCAAGTGTAAAACACATTGAAATTGATATAGCATAAAGGAGATTCAATGTAAAACGTAGAGTGTCCCAGAACGGAACGGAACGAAACTAAGACTATTCCAAAGTGATTGAAAATTCCTTTGAGATTAGGAAGCATGCTTTGGCCTAATAGGTAGAATACACTCGCTGAAATTTCGGTTAACGATATTCACATTTCCGGTTACTATATGTCCTAAATCAAACAAAAGTACGAGACTTTGGCGAGATTCAAAATCGAAGAGTGGGACTAGTTACCAAGATGCCGGTTTCACCCCTAACTTGATAATGCCTTTCCATAAGTGTGGTTAGTACTTACCGAACGAGATAAGGAAATATGTTTCGACTCGTTAGTAAGGGTCCACTAGAATAAGAATGTGAAACTCTCCATCAAGGTGTGGAAATCACTCCTATCTTGATGGTACAATTTCGTGAAAAATCAAATAAACGCGGATTGAGGGATTTCACCAAAAGGGGGGGTTTCCACGCCTATTTTGGTGAGATCGTCTCGCTTGTGAAATAAGATTGTCTTCGCATCTTCGTGTGTGTATTATAGTTCATCTTAGGAAAGACTCGTATATTTAAGACAAAAGACAAGATGAGAAGCAAAGTAGGGAAAATTCAAGTATTTAGGCATGATAACAAGAATGGTCAAGTAAGGTTCCTAAATTATAGACTAGCTTAAAAAGCATGGCAACTTTTCCTAATTCCCTATAGTTATGGCTCTGATACCAATCTGTCACACCCCAACCGATGGCGGAAACATTGGAGTGAGACGAAAAGATGATTGCTCGAGACATAATAACTTGCTAATGGTGACAATAGTTAGAAATTCGAATTTCATTCATACTAAAAGGGAAAATACATTGTTTGGAAAGGAAGTATAACATAATGCATTTAAGCATAATCAACATGAAACAAATAAATAAAATAAAGTTTAGGTGTGTTTCTAGTCCACCCTAATTGTCATTCTTCATACGTTAACACTAGTTTCCTGCAACATGTATTAAAATAAAATCAACAAAAGTTGATGAGTATATAAGTTTGAATACATAGCATAATCGTGTCTAAAAGTTGTCTCATGTCACACCCTGACTTTTGCGGAAGTGTGTGCGTGTGACTTGATCAGTTTTCATTGCATTTGTTTATAATAAACAACTATATGACTAAAATGATGTTCATCCATTCATAAGTTTAAAACATTACAAACACAGGTTGTTTAAATTAAGGTTACAATCCAACAAAAGATAAGTAGTTCCATAAAAGGACTTCTTTGACAAAAGACTAGTTTCACAAGGCTTTGCTTCATATATCCCATCAAGGATAAGATATACAAATCAACCCTTCAAAAATGGATGACATCTAATGTGACAACTGTGCTCTGTAATCGATGAACAATGCAAGACAATGTTAATTATCAATAAAACAATGTGTTTTGGTGTTACTATATATGTATTTGTGTTTGATGATATTACGATTCAATTTGATTCCGATTTCAAGCTTTAAATCGCTTTCTGGAAGGTTATACGCGCACTGATGCGTAAATATAACCAGTTTAATGCAACGAACACTCCGGAATAGTGACATAGGCTTAACATACCTAAAATAACCTTTACATAACTTAGAAATAAGTTTTGGATGGTTTGGTGTGTTGAACACAATTCTATTCGATCGCAGGGACTATTTGTGTCAAACTGCGAAACTATACCGATTCGTATGGTATCGAACAGTCCGGAACTTGATCATAAGCTAAACATACCATAAATAACCTAAACATAGCTTAGAAATAAGCTTTGAGGGGTTCGGTGTGCAAAAACATGCGTATTTGATCTTACAGGGACTAAAAGTGTCAAAAACGACGTAAGTTTGCATTTTCGCGCATATCTTACGTTCTGACCACATCTGGACAGCCAAAATTTTTGTAGACACTAAAATATTTTTATTTTAGTGATCGGCATGCAAAAATTCCATTCGTCGCTTAATTTGGTTCGTTTTCGCGTCCGTTTGAGTTTCGCCGTAATTTAACGAACAACGCGACCGTACGACCAAACGAGCCGACATCCGAGATATTTTTGAGCATGTTTTGAGTTCCCAATACTTTAACTTCATTTTAAAGCCTTGAAATGAGGTTAACGGGGCTTAAACGTGTCAAAAATGAGATGAAATGCAAGTTTTACAAGTTCAGGGACTAAACTGCAATTTCTGCATAGTTTGCCCAGGCGGGCCGCGTAAGCTTGGTGTCTCCTCTTACGCGGGCTGTGTGAGGACACCCAGCATTAGAAACTGATTTTTCAGCAACAGATTCATAATTCAGGGGCTGTTATGCGATTTTCTGGTGTGTTGAGCAAGTTTAAGTGTTCAACAAGGTTCCCAATCAGTTCCTAACACTTGTAGGGTCAAGATCATTGCTTGGAGGCCACACAAACATGTGTAATGATCTTGTAGACTTGCAACAACTATAAATAGCCATCCTCACTTCTTCATTCTTTGCTCATTCCTCTCTTCTCTTCTCTACATCTGACTTTGGGAGCTTTCTAATCTGCTTGGAAATTTATTCTTCGTAGAAAAGATAGCTAGGACCCTTTGTAAGTCTTCTTTCATGCTTATTCTTTATGTTTAAGCAGAAAGTCAAACAGTTTGGCCAACAGTTTGACTTTCGGTTTTGACCATCAATTGGTCAAGTCAAAGTTCAATTGAACTTTGCAACGTGATTGTAATCACGATGGTTATAATCCTTAGCGATTATACCTACTGATTACCACGTTAACTAGGCGTAGTGACGAGTCAAAGTTTCGGTCAAAATGCGTTTTAGCACGCATTTTGCAACGGAACTATTTTCGGGTATCAAAACCCATTGTTTTGATACCAAATCAGTTTTCTAAGTAGGTTAAACATGTTTTGACATGTTTAACTCGTCACTATTAGTTTAGTGCTTGTTTAAGGTCGTAAGTTAAGCGGTCTAAACAACCGCTTAAACTTTCGAACCCGACCCGTTTGGTCGATCATTAGGATCCGACTAAGCTTGATTGTGATCATAGTTGCATAGGGAATAACCACTGAGGTTATACCTTATGATCACATAGGATTGGTTAGTTATTTGTTAAGTAGCTTGTATGCCCATAAGAAATGACCAAAACACCCTTTTGAAGCTTAAATCCATATTTTGCATATGTGAACATGTTTTTGACATATAATCTGATTTAGTAACATGTTTAGGTATTATTGGGCATATAAGACTTGACATAGCACATAGTTAACCATCCGAACATAGTTTTGCGCAAACGACACGTTAAAGTAGCATAAGCTACCTTAATGGGTCGTAACGGGTCGAAAGCACTTAGGTTAGGTTCCAATTTAGAATGTAGGCTTTGTTAAACCATATCACATGAGTTCCAACACTCATTTGGTTTACAAGACCTCATTCTATCCGATCTTCCGATTTAGGTGTCGATTTATTTACTAGTGATCCAATTACTAGGTACTGCTTGAATTTCCTTGGTTTGTCTGAGCTTCGCTAAGTTCCTTAGATCAAGGATACCCTTTCATTCAATGTGAGTACATAGTTTCCCTATTTTACTATTTTCAATTGTTTTGGGGTGATTCATATGTACAAAATGATTTCAAGGTTTAAACGATGATTTCAAAACGAATAAGATGGTTTATATTAAACTAAATAACGATTTCAATAATGTGAACAAACTCGATGGTTGTAATTACATAACGAATGACATTCATTAGCATTGATCAAGCCGACCAGTATTAGGTTATGGTACCATAGGATCTGACAAATCCCGTTATCAGACTACACCCATGGTTATGTGTGGGGGTTATGTAGGTAATGACCGAATCTGATGATTGTTAACTTACCCTTTGGTGGTTTGTTAATACAAGGAACGAGGTAGTCGAGTCATGAAGGTTTGAATGTTATTAGCGAGACAATCAAAAGTAGTCTCACAATTAAAACGAAAACAATTTTGGGACAAATTAAACGATTTGAAACGACCTAAACGAAATAAACGATTTGAACGAACGATTGGTTTTGGGTAATGATTAGATAATGGGACGGGTGTAGCATGATAGAATCATGGTAGATACGCCACTGGTACATCTTATATATAAGTGCTTCTATCATATTACATTTCATGCCATTATTTAGTTCACTTGGGAAAACGATTTTGAAACGATATCACACAACGAGGTTTTCGAAATGATATAAACCATACGAGTTTTATTAACAAGTTTTTAACGAGATGTTTTACGAATTGGTTTACTAAAGCAAATGTTTTGGGGTTAAGAATCATGGCTGCGAGATTTTATAAACTATAACCATCTTGATTTGAGTTGGTTAATTATGTAGCAATACACTTTTCAAAATAAGGTTTGTACTTTTGACTCTTGTAGTCTAATGAGGTACTACAACATACAAACGAGCCATGAATCCGATACTCTCACAAAACCTATGTGCTCGCCAGCATTTCTTTGCTGACTTTGTTTTTACATATGTTTCAGGTGATGTTGCGTGATGATTGCTAGGGAGCATGCTCACTTAGGATCTGGACGTGGCCTTAGTGACTTAAAGCAATAGACGATGTTTAATTTGTTTGTTTGGTTTTAAGACAATGTAAATTACTTAATAAATCAATAAAACGAAACTTTTTAATTACCATGGTTGTGAAACGATGATTCTGTTACAACACTCCCCGACGTTTTCGCCACGGTTTGTTGTTTTAACGTGGTCGGGGTGTGACAGAAGAGTTGGTATCAGAGCCAATGGTTATAGGGAATTAGGTTATTAGCATTGCTTTGACCTAGACTATAACTTTCTAGGACCCTAACGCGAGCTATCTTCCGTTTAGATTTTAAAACAATACCGTCACCTATCCTTGGGTGATAACCACAACGAGAACACAATAACAAATCCGCCTCGACAATTAATCATCTATCCTTGGATGATTGATTACAAGGTTTTGATTCCTCTTAATTTTCAAAATCTCGTCAAAGTTTGGGTCTAAATAATGTGAACACGTGCAAACTGGAAGAGTGAATGCATGTACCCTGAGTTTTCTGTCTAAGGCTAGAGTGTTCGTACAAATCCGCAGTATCGGACCAATCACTCTTACCTGGGAACTCTTGGGGTGAGTGTTCACTTATAGGCGAGCATGTCTTCAGTGATACATTATTATGACCCATTCACTTTGATTTGTCACTGCGTGTCGTTTGTTTGTTCATGGTAATGAACAAATGATCGCACTCCTTGTATTTTGTCGATGTTTTCAATTCCTCTTTTGTTTTTCCCAATTGTTGATCCCGCTCGTGGATGAAAATTCAATCTGAATGCAAACGAGGCTCGAGCTGACAACCTCGTTGTCCATGGTACTTTTGTTGTTAACGGTACGTTCCTTGTATGACAACTGTGCTCGGTAATCGATGTACGATGTAAAACAATGATGATTATTAATAAAACAATGTGCTTTGGTGTTATTATATGTGTTTTGGTGTTTCTATGTGTGTATTTGTGTTTGGTGACTTTTTCAATTCGATTCGATTCTGATTGCAAGCTTTAAATCGCGTTCTGGAAGGTTATACGCAAACTGGTGCGTAAACGCAGTCAGTATAACACGAAAAACACTCTGGAATAGTGACATAGGCTTAACATACCTTAAATAACCTCCACATAACTTAGAAATAAGCTTTGAATGGTTTGGTGTGTCGAAATCCACTTTGTTCGATCGTAGGGACTATATGTGTCAAACTGCAAAACTATGCCGATTTGAGCTGTAACAGACATTCCGGAACATGACCATAAGTTAAACATACCATAAATATCCTTCACATAGCTTAGAAATAGGCTTTGAGGGGTTCGGTGTGCTAGAATAAACTTTTGGGTCATTCAGGGACTAAAGGCGTCAAAAAGTGCATAAGTTTGCATTTTCGCGCACAACTTACGTTCTGAATACATCCGGACATCCAAAAATTTATGTAAGCATTAAAATATTTTATTTTAGTGTTTGGCATGATAAAATTCCATTCGTCGCTTAATTTTGATCGTTTTTGCGTTCGTTACGACTTCCGTCGTAATTAAGCGAATAACGCAACCGTACGACCAAACGAACCGACATCCGAGATGTTTTTAAGCATATTTTAAGTTTCCTATACTTTAACTTTATTTTCGAGCCTTGAAATGGGGTTAACGGGGCTTAAAAGTGCCAAAAATCAAGTTTTACAAGTGCAGGGACCATTTTTTGAAATTTCTGGCAGATTCAATGAACATAGTCCATTTTGAAGTATTGGTGGTTTTAACCCATGGTTTTGCAAAACCATGGGCTGGTATTCAATTAACATAGTCCATATTAGGGTCTCCCATGGTTTTAGAAAACCATGGGCACACATGTAAGGTCCAGATCAAAGCTCAGTTTTCGAGGAACGATCCTAACGGTTCAAGGAAATCTATAAATACCCCATGATCTCAACCCCAAAAACCCACACCTTTGAAATCTGAATTTATTCTCTAAGTTGATGTGTTCAACACTTCATACCTAAGAATATTCGGATTCAAAACTTCCATTCTTGGACCTGTTGTAAGTGTTCTTTCGTTCTTTTCATTCGTTTTAGCGTTAAAGTCAAACTGCGTTTGACTTTCTGCATTGACCAGTTTATGGTCAATGTGAAGTTCGTTTGAACTTCATAACATGAGCATAATCACGATGGTTATAGTCCCTTGTGACTATACCTACTGATTACCACGTTATCTAGGCTCAGTGACGAGTCGTAGTTTCGGCCAAAATACGTATTCTTGCGTATTTTGTAACCAAACTACTTGTGGGTATCAAAACCATTTGTTTTGATACCAAATCTGTTTTCAAACCTTGTTAAACATGTTCTAACATGTTTAGCTCGTCACTTTTAGTTTTGTGCTTGTCTAGGGTCGTAGAGGTAAGCGATCTAAACAATCGCTTATACTTTCAAACCCGACCCGTTTGGGCGATCATTAGGATCCGACCAAACACATTAGGTGACCATAGTGTATAGGGAATAACCTTCCAAGGTTATACCTTATGGTCGCTTCGTTTAAGTAGTTTTATGATAGGTAGTTTATATGCCTTATGTAAATTACCAAAAATGCCCTTTTACGCCAAAATTCATTTTAAGCATATGTAACATAACCTTTGGTATCTAAACTGATTAGACAACAATATTAAACATCTTGAGGCATATGTTACTTATCATAGGACTAGTTAGGCGTTCCGAACGCGTTTCACGCGAACGACGCGTTAAAGTAGCATAAGCTACCTTAATGGGTCGCGATGGGTCGAAAGCACTTAGGTTAGGTTTCATTTAGGATGTAGGTTTTGTTAAACCATATCACATGAGTTCCAACACTCATTTGGTTTACAAGACCTCATTCCGTCCGATCTTCCGATTTAGGCGTCTATTGTTTGACTAGTGATTCGATTACTAGGTGCTACTTGATTTCTCTGGTTTACTCGAGTTTGTTGAAGTACTATTGGTTGAAGATACCTTGCACTACATGTGAGTACATAGTTCCCCTATTTTACAACTTTCAATTGTTTTGGGGTGATTCATATGTACAAAATGTTTTCAAGGTTTAAACGATGATTTCAAAAACGAATAGAACGATTTATACTAAACTAATAACGATTTCAATAATGTGAACGAACTTGTTGGTTGTAGTTACATAACGAATGACATTCATTAATTTTGGCCGAACCGACCAGTATTAGGTTATGGCACCATAGGATATGACAAATCCCGTTATTGCACTATACCCATGGTTATGTGTGGGTGTTGTGGGTAACGACTGAATCTGATGATTGTTAACTTACCCTTTGGAGGTTTGTTAATGCAAGAACGAGTTGAACGATGAACGAGTCACAAAGGTTTGAATGTTATTAACGAGACGACCATATATAAGTTTTCACAATTAAAACGAGGATGATTTAAACGATTTAATCTAGTAAACGATTTGGAAACGATTTGGAAATGATGTTAAACAATTTGGAAACGATTTGGAAATGATTTGGAAACGATGTTAAACGATTTGGGCAAACGATTGGTTTTTGGCTAGTGTTTAGATAACGGGACGGGTGTAATGTGGTGAAAACATGGTAGATACGCCGCTGGTACTTCTTATATATAAGTGTTTTCAACATATTACTTACCGTGGCGTTATTTAGTTCACTTGGGTAAACGATATTGAAACGATGTCACTCAACGATGTTTTCGAATACGAGTTTTGTTAACGAGTTTATACAAGATGTTTTACAATATGGTTTTCTAAAACAAAAAGCTTTTGGGTTAAGAATCATGGCTACGAAATTTTATAAATTATAACCATCTTGATTTGAGTTGGTTAATCATGTTACAATATTATACACTTTTTAAAAACAAGGTTTTCAAGGTATTGCAATATAAGTAAACAAGCCATGATTCCGATACTCTTATAAAACCTATGTACTCGCCAGCATTTCTTTGCTGACTTTGTTTTTACATATGTTTTAGGTATTGTTGCTTGATTGATGTTCTAGGATGCATGCGTCACATAGGATCTGGACGAGGCCTTAGTGACATAAAACAATGATAGTCGATATAAAACTTGTTTTTTATGTGTTAAGACAATGTTAATGTTTAATATTATCAATAAAACGAAACACTTTTTGTATCCATGGTTATGAAACGATAATTCTGTTACAACACTCCCCGACGTTTTTGCCACGCTTTGTTGTTTTACTTGGCCGGGGTGTGACAGAAGAGTTGGTATCAGAGCCAATGGTTATAGGGAATTAGGTTATTAGTAATGATTTGACCTAGACTATAACTTCTAGGACCCCAACGCGAGTTTATTTGCGTTTAGATTTTTTTAAAACAAAATCATCACCTATTCTTAGGTGATAACCACAACGAGAACACAATTTTCGAACCCGCTTTGAAAACTAATCATCTGTTCTAGGATGATTGATTACTAGGTTTTGAACCCTCTATTGTAAGGTTTTGAACCCTCTAAGTTTTCAAAATCTCGTCAAAGTTTGGGTCTAAATAATGTGAACACGTGCAAACTGGAAGAGTGAATGCCTGTACCCTGAGTTTTCTGTCTAAGGCTAGAGTGTTCGTACAAATCCACATAATCGAACCAGTCACTCTTACCTGGGAACTCTTGGGGTGAGTGTTCACTTATAGGCGAGCATGTCTTCGTGATACGTTATTTGGATCCATTTACTTTGAATAGTCACTGCGTGTCGTTTGTTTGTTCGAGGTAATGAACAAGTGATCGCCTTCCTTGTGCTTTGTCGATAACAAACAACTGCCCGAAACTGGTGAATGCAAACGCGAATGCTAACGCGAACCCGAATGCGAACGTCAATGTCAATGTGAATCCCGCTCGTGGGCGAGCGTACAATTTGAATGCAAACGAAGCGAGGGCCAACAACGAAGTGGTTAATGGTACGTTTCTTGTTAACAACCGACCTGCGTCTATTCTTTTTGATTCTGGTGCCGATAGAAGTTTTGTTTCTTTGTCTTTTGAGCCCTTGCTTGCGATACCTAGAACCAAACTGAGGAAACCCTTATCTGTCGAAGTTGCTACTGGTAAACCTCTGGTTCTCGATACTGTTATTCGTGATTGTCAGTTGAACCTTGATAACCATATTTTTCCTATTGACCTCACACCAATGCAACTTGGGAGTTTCGATATTATCATTGGAATGGATTGGTTAACCAAACACCACGCTGAGGTGGTTTGTTTCGATAAGATTGTTCGTATTCCTTTGTCTTCTGGCGATGTTCTGGAAGTTCGTGGCGAAAAAAAAACCACCAGATGGTTTGAAGCTTATGTCGTGTATGGAAGCCCAAAGGTATTTACGAAAAGGATATGTTGCTTTTCTGGCACATGTCACCGAGGAGAAAAGCAAGAGCAAGAGTATTCAAGATATTCCGATTGTTCGGGATTATCCGGAGGTGTTTCCTGATGAACTGCCTGGTTTGCCTCCAGTTCGTCAAGTCGAGTTTCATATTGACCTTGTACCCAATGCCAACCCGATTGCAAAAGCACCTTATCGTCTTGCACCGTTGGAGATGCAAGAGTTATCGAAGCAGCTTCAAGAGTTATCTGATAAAGGATTCATCCGACCGAGCTTTTCACCTTGGGGAGCTCCTGTCCTCTTCGTGAAAAAGAAAGATGGATCTTTTCGAATGTGTATCGATTATCGTGAGCTTAATAAGCTCACCATCAAAAATCGATATCCCCTACCTCAAATAGATGATCTTTTCGACCAGCTGCAGGGTGCTTCATGCTTTTCCAAGATCGATCTGCGTTCTGGGTATCATCAACTTCGTGTTCTCGAAGAAGATATTCCCAAAACTGCTTTCCGCACAAGATATGGGCATTACGAGTTTATTGTCATGCCTTTTGGTTTGATGAATGCTCCAGCTATCTTTATGGACTTAATGAATAGGGTCTGCAAACCTTATTTGGACAAGTTCATTATTGTGTTCATCGACGATATTCTCATTTATTCGAAGTCTCGAGCCGAGCACGAGCAACACCTTCGCTTAACATTGGAACTCCTAAAGGAGGAACAACTTTTTGCTAAATTCTCCAAGTGTGAATTCTGGCTTAAAGAAGTTCAATTCTTGGGTCATATAGTCAATGAGCAGGGTATTCATGTGGATCCATCCAAGATTGCTGCTATTAAGGACTGGAATACACCGACGACGCCAACAGAGATTCGATCTTTTCTTGGTCTTGCTGGTTATCATCGTCGATTCATTTCAAATTTCTCAAAGATTGCGGTTCCACTCACTGCTTTGACTCAGAAGAATAATCCTTTCGAGTGGGGACCCAAGCAAGAAGAAGCGTTCCAAACGCTGAAGCAGAAGTTATGTAATGCTCCTGTTCTATCTCTGCCCGAGGGAAGCGATGATTTCGTTGTCTATTGCGATGCGTCCAACTTAGGTCTTGGTTGCGTCCTTATGCAACGAGGTAAAGTTATAGCATATGCATCTAGACAATTGAAAGTTCACGAGAAGAACTATACGACTCATGATCTTGAGTTAGGAGCTGTGGTTTTCGCGCTTAAAATCTGGAGACACTACCTCTATGGAACGAAGTGTATGGTTTTCACAGACCACAAAAGTCTCCAGCATATTCTTAATCAGAAAGAGCTGAATATGAGGCAACGACGTTGGGTTGAACTCTTGAACGACTATGATTGCGAGATTCGCTACCATCCTGGTAAGGCGAATGTCGTAGCTGATGCGCTTAGTCGAAAAGAACGAGTCAAGCTTCATTCTGGTCGAACTCTATCTGATCTTCAATCTCGTGTTCTTCAAGCTCAGCAATTTTGTGTTTCACAAAATTTGATGGGTATGGAATTACCACGTCAACTTGAGCTTAAGCTCGAAGCGAAAGACGATGGTTTGCTCTATTTTAAGGATCGATTGTGGATTCCGAAACAAGACGATCTTCGCACCTTGGTAATGGATGAATCTCATAAGTCTCGATATTCTATCCATCCTGGTGCTGATAAAATGTACAAGGATCTTCGTACTCAGTGCTGGTGGCCTGGTATGAAGAAGGATGTTGCCTTGTATGTATCGAAATGCCTAACTTGTCTCAAAGTCAAGGCCGAACATCAACGACCTTCTGGCTTGCTTGTACAACCAGAGATACCGGTTTGGAAGTGGGAGAACATTGCGATGGATCTCATCACTAAATTACCGCGTACATCTAAGGGTCATGATGCTATTTGGATTGTTATCGATCGATTAACGAAATCAGCTCATTTCATTCCGATTCGCGAGGATCTATCTGCTGATAAACTTGCAAAGATTTATGTTGATGAGATTGTGACACGACATGGTGTGCTCTTGGATATCATCTCTGATCGTGATGCTCGATTTTCATCTCATTTCTGGAAGGCCATGCAATCTGCTTTGGGAACCCAACTGAATCTAAGCACTGCTTATCATCCCAAAACAGATGGCCAATCTGAGAGAACGATTCAAAGTTTGGAGGATATGCTTAGAGCATGCGTGATAGACTTTGGTGGAAATTGGGATTCTCATCTGCCGCTGATCGATTTCTCTTACAACAATAGTTATCATACTAGCATAAATATGGCACCATTCGAAGCTCTCTACGGTCGAAAATGTCGTTCACCTGTCTGTTGGAACGAGACCGGTGAAGCTCAGCTTACTGGACCTGAGCTCGTTCTGGAAACAACAGACAAAATCAAGAAAATCCGTGATAATCTTGTGATAGCTCGAAACCGTCAAAAGAGATATGCGAATTTGGGACGCAAGCCCTTAGAATTTCAAGTTGGAGATCGTGTCCTACTCAAGGTTTCACCTTGGAAGGGAGTCGTGAGATTTGGAAAGAAAGGAAAACTTGCACCTCGATATGTGGGACCATTTAAGATTGTGGAAAGAATTGGAAAGGTTGCCTATCGACTAGAGCTACCTCCAGAGCTTGGAAATATTCACCCGACTTTTCATGTGTCCAATCTGTGAAAATGTTTAGTTGACGCTGATCTACACATTCCTCTCGACGAGATTCGAATCTATGAAACGATGCACTTTGTCGAGAAACCTGTGGAGATAGTGGAACGTACATACAAACAGTTGAAGAACAAACGGATTCATTTGGTTAAAGTTCGCTGGGAATCCAAACGTGGCCCAGAGTTTACTTGGGAACGTGAGGACCAGATGAAGACGAAATATCCGCATTTGTTTTCACAAGCTTCCTCTAGTTAAAATTTCGGGACGAAATTTCCTGAAGTAGGGGAGACTGTGACAACTGTGCTCGGTAATCGATGTACGATGTAAAACAATGATGATTATTAATAAAACAATGTGCTTTGGTGTTATTATATGTGTTTTGGTGTTTCTATGTGTGTATTTGTGTTTGGTGACTTTTTCAATTCGATTCCGATTGCAAGCTTTAAATCGCGTTCTGGAAGGTTATACGCAAACTGGTGCGTAAACGCAGTCAGTATAACACGAAAAACACTTTGGAATAGTGACATAGGCTTAACATACCTTAAATAACCTCCACATAACTTAGAAATAAGCTTTGAATGGTTTGGTGTGTCGAAATCCACTTTGTTCGCTCGCAGGGACTATATGTGTCAAACTGCGAAACTATGCCGATTTGACCTGTAACAGACATTAAGGAACATGACCATAAGTTAAACATACCATAAATATCCTTCACATAGCTTAGAAATAGGCTTTGAGGGGTTCGGTGTGCTAGAATAAACTTTTGGGTCATTCAAGGACTAAAGGCGTCAAAAAGTGCATAAGCTTGCATTTTCGCGCATAACTTACGTTCTGAATACATTCGGACATCCAAAAATTTATGTAAGCATTAAAATATTTTATTTTAGTGTTTGGCATGATAAAATTCCATTCGTCGCTTAATTTGGATCGTTTTTGCGTTCGTTACGACTTCTGTCGTAATTAAGCGAATAACACAACCGTACGACCAAACGAACCGACATCCGAGATGTTTTTGAGCATATTTTAAGTTCCCTATACTTTAAATTTATTTTAGAGCCTTGAAATGGGGTTAACGGGAGTTAAAAGTGCCAAAAATCAAGTTTTACAAGTGCAGGGACCATTTTTTGAAATTTCTGGCAGATTCAATGAACCTAGTCCATTTTGAAGTATTGGTGGTTTTAACCCATGGTTTTGCAAAACCATGGGCTGGTATTCAATGAACATAGTTCATATTAGGGGCTCCCATGGTTTTAGAAAACCATGGGCACACATGTAAGGTCCAGATCAAAGCTTAGTTTTCGAGGAACGATCCTAACGGTTCAAGGAAATCTATAAATACCCCATGATCTCAACCCCAAAAACCCACACCTTTGAAATCTGAATTTGTTCTCTAAGTTGATGTGTTCAACACTTCATACCTGAGAATATTCGGATTCAAAACTTCCATTCTTGGACCCGTTGTAAGTGTTCTTTTGTTCTTTTCATTCGTTTTAGCGTTAAAGTCAAACTGCGTTTGACTTTCTGCATTGACCAGTTTATGGTCAATGTGAAGTTCTTTTGAACTTCATAACGTGAGCGTAATCACGATGGTTATAGTCCCTTGTGACTATACCTACTGATTACCACGTTATCTAGGCTCAGTGACGAGTCGTAGTTTCGGCCAAAATACGTATTCTTGCGTATTTTGTAACCAAACTACTTGTGGGTATCAAAACCGTTTGTTTTGATACCAAACCTGTTTTCAAACCTTGTTAAACATGTTATAACATGTTTAGCTCGTCACTTTTAGTTTTGTGCTTGTCTAGGGTCGTAGAGGTAAGCGATCTAAACAATCGCTTATACTTTCGAACCCGACCCGTTTGGGCGATCATTAGGATCCGACCAAACACATTAGGTGACCATAGTCTATAGGGAATAACCTTCCAAGGTTATACCTTATGGTCGCTTCGTTTAAGTAGTTTTATGATATGCCTTAGGTAAATTACCAAAAATGCCCATTTACGCCAAAATTCATTTTAAGCATATGTAACATAACCTTTGGTATCTAAACTGATTAGACAACAATATTAAACATGTTGAGGCATATTTTACTTATCATAGGACTAGTTAGGCGTTCCGAACGCGTTTCACGCGAACGACGCGTTAAAGTAGCATAAGCTACCTTAATGGGTCGCGATGGGTCGAAAGCACTTAGGTTAGGTTTCATTTAGGATGTAGGTTTTGTTAAACCATATCACATGAGTTCCAACACTCATTTGGTTTACAAGACCTCATTCTGTCCGATCTTCCGATTTAGGCGTCTATTGTTTGACTAGTGATTCGATTACTAGGTGCTACTTGATTTCTCTGGTTTACTTGAGTTTGTTGAAGTACTATTGATTGAAGATACCTTGCACTACATGTGAGTACATAGTTCCCCTATTTTACAACTTTCAATTGTTTTGGGGTGATTCATATGTACAAAATGTTTTCAAGGTTTAAACGATGGTTTCAAAAACGAATAGAGCGATTTATACTAAACTAATAACGATTTCAATAATGTGAACGAACTTGTTGGTTGTAGTTACATAACGAATGACATTCATTAATTTTGGCCGAACCGACCAGTATTAGGTTATGGTACCATAGGATATGACAAATCCCGTTATTGCACTATACCCATGGTTATATGTGGGTGTTGTGGGTAACGACTGAATCTGATGATTGTTAACTTACCCTTTGGAGGTTTGTTAATGCAAGAACAAGTTGAACGATGAACGAGTCACAAAGGTTTGAATGTTATTAACGAGACGGCCATATATAAGTTTTCACAATTAAAACGAGGATGATTTAAACGATTTAATCGAGTAAACGATTTGGAAACTATTTGGAAACGATGTTAAACAATTTGGAAATGATTTGGAAACAATGTTAAACGATTTGGGTAAACGATTGGTTTTTGGCTAGTGTTTAGATAACGGGACGGGTGTAATGTGGTGAAAACATGGTAGATACGCTGCTGGTACTTCTTATATATAAGTGTTTTCAACATATTACATACCGTGGCGTTATTTAGTTCACTTGGGTAAACGATATTGAAACGATGTCACTCAACGATGTTTTCGAATACGAGTTTTGTTAACGAGTTTATACGAGATGTTTTACAAGATGGTTTTCTAAAACAAAAAGCTTTTGGGTTAAGAATCATGGCTACGAAATTTTATAAATTATAACCATCTTGATTTGAGTTGGTTAATCATGTTACAATATTATACACTTTTTAAAAACAAGGTTTTCAAGGTATTGCAATATAAGTAAACAAGCCATGATTCCGAAACTCTTATAAAACCTATGTACTCGCCAGCATTTCTTTGCTGACTTTGTTCTTACATATGTTTCAGGTATTGTTGCTTGATTGATGTTCTAGGATGCATGCATCACATAGGATCTGGACGAGGCCTTAGTGACATAAAACAATGATAGTCGATATAAAACTTGTTTGTTATGTGTTAAGACAATGTTAATGTTTAATATTATCAATAAAACGAAACACTTTTTGTATCCATGGTTATGAAACGATAATTCTGTTACAACACTCCCCGACGTTTCCGCCACGCTTTGTTGTTTTACGTGGTCGGGGTGTGACACCTTGTTAACAATCAACTTGCATCTGTTCTTTTCGATTCTGGTGCCGATAGGAGTTTTGTTTCATTATCTTTTGAGCCTTTACTTGCGATACCTAGAACTAAACTGAGGAAACCCTTATCTGTCGAGGTTGCTACTGGTAAATCACTCGTACTCGATTCTGTTATTCATGGTTGTCAATTGAATCTCGATAACCATCTTTTTCCCATTGACCTCGTACCGATGCAACTTGGGAGTTTCGACATTATCGTGGGGATGGATTGGTTAACCAAACACCATGCTGAGGTGGTTTGTTTCGATAAGATCATTCGTATTCCTCTTTCAGCTGGCGATGTTCTGGAAGTTCGTGGCGAGAAACCATCTGGCGGATTGAAACTCATGTCGTGTACGAAAGCCCAAAGTTACCTACGAAAGGGATATGTTTCCTTTCTGGCACATGTCACCGAGGAGAAAGGCGAAAACAAGAGTATTCTGGATATTCCGATTGTTCGGGATTATCCAGAGGTGTTTCCTGATGAACTGCCTGGTTTGCCTCCAGTTCGTCAAGTCGAGTTTCATAATAACCTTGTACCCAATGCTAACCCGATTGCGAAAGCACCCTATCGTCTTGCACCGTCTGAGATGCAAGAGTTATCGAAACAGCTTCAAGAGTTATCTGATAAAGGATTCATCCGACCGAGTTATTCACCTTGGGGCACTCCTGTCCTCTTCGTGAAAAAGAAAGATGGATCTTTTCGAATGTGTATCGATTATCGTGAGCTTAACAAGCTTACCATCAAGAATCGATATCCCCTACCCCGAATTGATGATCTCTTTGATCAGCTGCAAGGTGCTACCTATTTTTCCAAGATCGATCTGCGTTCTGGGTATCATCAGCTTCGTGTATTCGAAGAAGATATTCCCAAAACTGCTTTCCGCACGAGATATGGGCATTACGAGTTCACTGTCATGCCTTTTGGTTTGACAAATGCCCCAGCTATCTTTATGGACTTAATGAATAGGGTCTGTAAACCTTATTTAGACAAGTTCATCATTGTATTCATCGACGATATTCTCATTTATTCAAAGTCTCGAGCCGATCACGAGCAACACCTTCGTTTGACTTTGGAACTCCTGAAGAAGGAACAACTTTTTGCAAAATTCTCTAAGTGTGAATTTTGGCTTAAAGAAGTTCAGTTTTTGGGACATATTGTCAACGAGCAAGGTATTCATGTGGATCCATCCAAGATTGCAGCAATCAAGGATTGGAATACACCAACGACACCTACAGAAATTCGTTCTTTTCTTGGTCTCGCTGGCTATTATCGTCGATTTATTTCAAACTTCTCTAAATCGCGGTTCCACTCACTGCTTTGACTCAAAAGAATAAACCTTTTGAGTAGGGACCCAAGCAAGAAGAAGCGTTCCAAACACTGAAACGAAAGCTTTGTGATGCTCCTGTTTTATCTTTGCCCGAGGGAAACGATGATTTCGTTGTCTACTGTGATGCGTCCAACTTAGGCCTTGGTTGTGTTCTTATGCAACGAGGTAAAGTTATAGTATACGCGTCTAGACAATTGAAAATTCACGAGAAGAATTACACCACTCATGATCTTAAGTTGGGTGCTGTGGTTTTTGCTCTCAAAATCTGGAGACACTACCTCTATGGCACGAAGTGTGTGGTTTTCACAGACCACAAAAGTCTCCAGCATATTTTTAATCAGAAGGAGCTGAACATGAGGCAACGACGTTGGGTTGAACTCTTGAATGACTACGATTGCGAGATTCGCTACCATCCTGGTAAGGCGAATGTCGTAGCCGATGCGCTTAGTCGAAAGGAGCGAGTCAAGCTTCATTCTGTTTGAGCTCTATCTGATCTCCAAACTCGTGTTCTTCAAGCTCAACAATCTTGCGTTTCACAAGATTTGATGGGTAAGGAATTACCACGTCAACTTGAGCTTAAGCTCGAAGCAAAGGACGATGGTTTACTCTATTTCAAGGATCGTTTGTGGATTCCGAAACAAGACGATCTTCGCACTTTAGTGATGGATGAATCTCACAAGTGTTGATATTCTATCCATCCTGGTGCTGATAAAATGTACAAGGATCTTCGTACTCAGTATTGGTGGCCTGGTATAAAGAAAGATGTTGCCTTGTATGTATCAAAATGCCTAACTTGTCTCAAAGTCAAGGCTGAACATCAACGACCTTCTGGTTTGCTTGTACAACCAGAGATACCAGTTTGGAAGTGGGAGAACATTGCTATGGATCTCATCACTAAATTACCGCGTACATCTAAAGGTCACGATGCTATTTGGGTTGTCATCGATCGATTAACGAAGTCAGCTCATTTTATTCCGATTCGCGAGGATCTATCTACTGATAAACTTGCAAAGATTTATGTTGATGAGATTGTATCACGACATGGTGTTCCGTTGGATATCATATCCGATCGTGATGCTCGATTTTCATCTCATTTTTGGAAGACCATGCAATCTGCTATGGGAACCCAACTAAATCTAAGCACTACTTATCATCCCCAAACAGATGGACAATCTGAGAGAACGATTCAAACTTTGGAGGATATGCTTAGAGCATGCGTGATAGACTTTGGTGGTAATTGGGATTCTCATCTGCCATTGATCGAGTTCTCTTACAACAATAGTTATCATGCTAGCATCAATATGGCACCATTCGAAGCTCTCTACGGTCGAAAATGCCGTTCACCTATCTGTTGGAATGAGACCGGTGAAGCTCAGCTTACTGGACCTGAGCTTGTTCTGGAAACAACAGACAAAATCAAGAAAATTCGCGATAATCTTGTGACAGCTAGATGCCGTCAAAAGAGTTTTGCGGATTTACGACGCAAGCCCTTAGAATTTCAAGTCGGAGACCATGTCCTACTCAAGGTGTCACCTTGGAAGGGAGTGGTGATATTTGGAAAGAAAGGAAAACTTGCACCACGATATGTTGGACCATTTAAGATTGTGGAAAGAATTGGGAAGGTTGCCTATCGACTAGAGCTACCTCCAGAGCTTGGAAATATTCATCCAACTTTTCACGTGTCCAATTTGCGAAAGTGTTTAGCTGATGCTGATCTTCACATTCCTCTCAACGAGATCCAAATCGATGAAACGATGCACTTTGTCGACAAACCTGTGGAGATTGTGGACCGTACATACAAACTGTTGAAGAACAAACGAATTCATTTGGTCAAGGTTCGCTGGGAATCCAAACGTGGCCCAAAATTTACTTGGGAACGTAAGGACCAAATGAAGGCGAAATATCCGCAATTGTTCTCACAAGTTTACTCTAGTTAAAATTTCGGGACCAAATTTCCTAAAGTAGGGGAGATTTTGACAACTGTGCTCTGTAATCGATGAACAATGCAAGATAATGTTAATTATCAATAAAACAATGTGTTTTGGTGTTACTATATGTGTATTTGTGTTTGATGATTTTACGATTCAATTCGATTCCGATTTCAAGCTTTAAATCGCTTTCTGGAAGGTTATACGCGCACTGATGCGTAAATATAACCAGTTTAATGCAACGAACACTCCGGAATAGTGACATAGGCTTAAAATACCTAAAATAACCTTTACATAACTTATAAATAAGTTTTGGATGGTTTGGTGTGTTGAAAACAATTCTATTCGATCGCAGGGACTATTTATGTCAAACTGCGAAACTATACCGATTCGTATGGTATCGAACAGTTCGGAACTTGATCATAAGCTAAACATACCATAAATAACCTAAACATAGCTTAGAAATAAGCTTTGAGGGGTTCGGTGTGCAAAAACATGCTTATTTGATCTTACAGGGACTAAAAGTGTCAAAAACGATGTAAGTTTGCATTTTCGCGCATATCTTACGTTCTGACCACATCTGGACAGCCAAAATTTTTGTAGACACTAAAATATTTTTATTTTAGTGATCGGCATGCAAAAATTCCATTCGTCGCTTAATTTGGTTCGTTTTCGCGTCCGTTTGAGTTTCGTCGTAATTTAACGAACAACGCGACCGTACGACCAAACGAGCCGACATCCGAGATATTTTTGAGCATGTTTTGAGTTCCCAATACTTTAACTTCATTTTAAAGCCTTGAAATGAGGTTAACGGGGCTTAAACGTGTCAAAAATGAGATGAAATGCAAGTTTTACAAGTTCAGGGACTAAACTGCAATTTCTGCATAGTTTGCCCAGGCGGGCCGCGTAAGCTTGGTGTCTCCTCTTACGCGGGCTGTGTGTGGACACCCAGCATTAGAAACTGATTTTTCAGCAACAGATTCATAATTCAGGGGCTGTTATGCGATTTTCTGGTGTGTTGAGCAAGTTTAAGTGTTCATCAAGGTTCCCAATCAGTTCCTAACACTTGTAGGGTCAAGATCATTGCTTGGAGGCCACACAAACATGTGTAATGATCTTGTAGACTTGCAACAACTATAAATAGCCATCCTCACTTCTTCATTCTTTGCTCATTCCTCTCTTCTCTTCTCTACATCTGACTTTGGGAGCTTTCTAATCTGCTTGGAAATTTATTCTTTGTAGAAAAGATAGCTAGGACCCTTTGTAAGTGTTCTTTCATGCTTATTCTTTATGTTTAAGCAGAAAGTCAAACAGTTTGACTTTCGGTTTTGACCATCAATTGGTCAAGTCAAAGTTCAATTGAACTTTGCAACGTGATTGTAATCACGATGGTTATAATCCTTAGCGATTATACCTACTGATTACCACGTTAACTAGGCGTAGTGACGAGTCAAAGTTTCGGTCAAAATGCGTTTTACACGCATTTTGCAACGGAACTATTTTCGGGTATCAAAACCCATTGTTTTGATACCAAATCAGTTTTCTAAGTAGGTTAAACATGTTTTGACATGTTTAACTCGTCACTATTAGTTTAGTGCTTGTTTAAGGTCGTAAGTTAAGCGGTCTAAACAACCGCTTAAACTTTCGA
Organism: Helianthus tuberosus; assembly: GCA_030545235.1. Lineage (NCBI taxonomy): Eukaryota > Viridiplantae > Streptophyta > Magnoliopsida > Asterales > Asteraceae > Helianthus > Helianthus tuberosus. The sequence continues at coordinate 37,158 of JARYGA010019521.1, forward strand.
ACCCGACCCGTTTGGTCGATCATTAGGATCCGACTAAGCTTGATTGTGATCATAGTTGCATAGGGAATAACCACTGAGGTTATACCTTTTGATCACATAGGATTGGTTAGTTATTTGTTAAGTAGCTTGTATGCCCATAAGAAATGACCAAAACACCCTTTTGAAGCTTAAATCCATATTTTGCATATGTGAACATGTTTTTGACATATAATCTGATTTAGTAACATGTTTAGGTATTATTGGGCATATAAGACTTGACATAGCACATAGTTAACCATCCGAACATAGTTTTGCGCAAACGACACGTTAAAGTAGCATAAGCTACCTTAATGGGTCGTAACGGGTCGAAAGCACTTAGGTTAGGTTCCAATTTAGAATGTAGGCTTTGTTAAACCATATCACATGAGTTCCAACACTCATTTGGTTTACAAGACCTCATTCTATCCGATCTTCCGATTTAGGTGTCGATTTATTTACTAGTGATCCGATTACTAGGTACTGCTTGAATTTCCTTGGTTTGTCTGAGCTTCGCTAAGTTCCTTAGATCAAGGATACCCTTTCATTCAATGTGAGTACATAGTTTCCCTATTTTACTATTTTCAATTGTTTTGGGGTGATTCATATGTACAAAATGATTTCAAGGTTTAAACGATGATTTCAAAACGAATAAGATGGTTTATATTAAACTAAATAACGATTTCAATAATGTGAACAAACTCGATGGTTGTAATTACATAACGAATGACATTCATTAGCATTGATCAAGCCGACCAGTATTAGGTTATGGTACCATAGGATCTGACAAATCCCGTTATCAGACTACACCCATGGTTATGTGTGGGGGTTATGTAGGTAATGACCGAATCTGATGATTGTTAACTTACCCTTTGGTGGTTTGTTAATACAAGGAACGAGGTAGTCGAGTCATGAAGGTTTGAATGTTATTAGCGAGACAATCAAAAGTAGTCTCACAATTAAAACGAAAACGATTTTGGGACAAATTAAACGATTTGAAACAACCTAAACGAAATAAACGATTTGAACGAACGATTGGTTTTGGGTAATGATTAGATAATGGGACGGGTGTAGCATGATAGAATCATGGTAGATACGCCACTGGTACATCTTATATATAAGTGCTTCTATCATATTACATTTCATGCCATTATTTAGTTCACTTGGGAAAACGATTTTGAAACGATATCACACAACGAGGTTTTCGAAATGATATAAACCATACGAGTTTTATTAACAAGTTTTTAACGAGATGTTTTACGAATTGGTTTACGAAAGCAAATGTTTTGGGGTTAAGAATCATGGCTGCGAGATTTTATAAACTATAACCATCTTGATTTGAGTTGGTTAATTATGTTGCAATACACTTTTCAAAACAAGGTTTGTACTTTTGACTCTTGTAGTCTAATGAGGTACTGCAACATACAAACGAGCCATGAATCCGATACTCTCTCAAAACCTATGTGCTCGCCAGCATTTCTTTGATGACTTTGTTTTTACATATGTTTCAGGTGATGTTGCGTGATGATTGCTAGGGAGCATGCTCACTTAGGATCTGGACGTGGCCTTAGTGACATAAAAACAATAGTAGACGATGTTTAATTTGTTTGTTTGGTTTTAAGACAATGTAAATTACTTAATAAATCAATAAAACGAAACTTTTTAATTACCATGGTTGTGAAACGATGATTCTGTTACAACACTCCCCGACGTTTCCGCCACGGTTTGTTGTTTTAACGTGGTCGGGCTGTGACAATCTAATCCCGTAATTCACTTCTTGAAAACAATTCCAACGCCGAAGATCCATCTAGTTTCCTGAAATACATGTAAGTTTGAAAACAATCAACAAAAGTTGAGCGAGTTCTTGCGTTTTGTATGAGTTCCAAATAAACTTGTAAACATTTGAGAGATTCTTTTGATAACAGGTGTGTAAAGCGTCTATGAATAGATCAATTAATGTTTTGCAAGGACATTAATATGTGTGCGATGGCGTAGGAAGACTCCAACCTAGCGAATTTTCTCTGGTCCACCCGGCTGGAACAACATAGTCACTACATGTGGCCACACAAGGACCCATGAGTGGGGCTCGCTACACCCGATAGATCTACCACTCCTGCCCCTCGGTCTTAAACAAGATTAATGGCCTTAAGTGTGCGCCTACCCACCCACATGATCTAACAGTTCATTCCTTAGTTATACCATACCATTGAAACATGTATTTCACCCCCGAGAGTTATAATTCCGAAAACAGTTAAAAGAAAAAGGGGACATGAACTCACAAATTTATGTCAGCGGTCTCATGTACTAAAGTCTCTATCCACGGGTCATATCACTACCAGATAAGTGGGACACTGTAGCTTTCGTGACCAGAAATTCTGTGGGATTCAAAGAGTTAAGTCTGACCCAACTTCATGGTAGGCTTCTCACCTATGAGAGAGAGAGAGAGAGAGAGCTGAACCAGAAAAAGAAGTTGCAGGAATCTAGAAAAGTTGCTGATGATTACACTTTTGGTAACACAGCACTTTTGGGTCAAGAAGAGTCATCTGGTGGTAGTAAGGACCAGAGTTATGATCATTACATTGACATAGATGCAGGTGGAGCCTTCAACTCTGAGCCTTACTCACCCAAGTATGCTTTCACAGCTAATGGGGAAAACCAGAACTCTGACAACTTATCCTTTGAAGTCAATGACCTCCAACATTTTGATCCTACTGATCTGGAAGAGATGAAAATTTTGCACCAATTGGCCTTGTTGAGTGTAAGAACCAGCAAGTTTTACAAGAGAACAGGTAAAACGTTTCCAGGACTGCATGGGAATTTAAAAGTGGGGTTGGATAAGTCCAAAATTTAGTGCTACAAGTGTAACAAGATTGGTCACTTTGCTAGGGAATGTAGGAGTCAAAATAGTGGTCCAATCATCACTCACCCTAGCCCAAGACCTCAGAACAATCAAAACACTGTGCACTATTCCCAATATACCCCTGCTCCTCATATGCAAAACACTGCCCATTTTGCACTATTCCCAATGTACCCCTGCTCCTTATATGCAAAACACTGCCCATTTTGCACATCCTGTAAACACTGTTCCAGTGCAATATGTTCAAACCACTATTCCACAAATCCACTATATCTAAGCCCCTATCTCTCAGGTCCAAGTGCAACAACCTACACCACAACATACTGCACAAACATCAGCCCCAGCAGAGGCTAGTCAACAGAGTTTCTTTACTCAGGGCTTTGTTGATTGGAGCAGTATGCCTGATGATTTGACTGATGAAAATTTTGCTCTATTTGCTAAATTTGATGTTCCTAGTGATGAACTTTGTTTTATGGCATTAGAGTCAATACCAAAAAGGCAGGAATCTGATGAAGTGGAACCCAGTGCTGAAACAGTGGATGAAGTTGCTGAAGCAGTGGTTACTGTTGTTGGTGGTGAACAGATGTTAGAGAAGAAAGAACCTGAACCACTGTTGGAACCTCTTGCTGACCCATGTGATGGTAGAGTGTGTGAGGATGAATGTGACTATGCCATGATGGTTGCAGCTAAGGTATCACCTCAGGTCTTGAAAAATCTATGTTCAGACAAATGCATCATTGCATTTGCAAATATAAAAGAGGTGAATGAAAACCTTAAGGATAAGATTTTAAAAGATGAAGTACAATTTGAAAAAAACTGTAAAAGAGTTGAAAAACAAATTGTATGAAAAAGAAAATGAAATCTGCAATCTGAAACATGAACACAGCATAACCAAAGACCAACTCCAAGCTATGGGAGAAAAATACCAAGTTTGTAAAAAGGAGCTTAAATCCACCCAAATCACTTGTGAGAAATGGGTGGAGTCTTGTAAAGTTATGAGCTCATGTTAGAGAAGCAGATCAAGAGCAATGTAAAGTTTGGCGCATGCTTTAGAAAAATGACCAAACTTAAAACACTGTTGAAATTGATTCTGGCTTAATTGAAGTAATACCAACAAATCTGGCTGGTCAAGAGATTAAAGTCACAGATAAAAATGGAAACAAAATCATTTTAGAAAAACCAGAAGGGTCATCAACCTTTGAAGAGATAGAAAAATATCAATTCAAACCCACCTGGATAGATGAATGTGACATCCTTGAAAATTTCAAGCCAATGGATTTTTTTCACAGTTGAGGGTGTCAAAGCACCTAAGGCTAAGGTCATTCCTCTTAAAGATATCCCAACAGAGGTTAAAAACTCTGTTGAAAAGGAAGTTGAAAAGAGGAAGAGAAGTGAAAAGGTTAAAAACTTGTTTTGTGATTTTTGTGAGAAAAGAAATCATTCCACAAAGGACTGTTTTCTTTTGAAAGCTTTTATATAAACAAAACAAGTGTAATTAAGCCTGCACCTAAGTGAACCATCTGTAGAAAAACCAATCATCTTACTCAACAGTGTGTGTACCTCAAAACTTTTGAGGTTAAAAGAAAAGAGTACACTTCAAAAACACTGGAGAGTCCTCAAAAACCATCCACCAAGAACAAACAGCCTTTTGTGCATGTCCAAACAGCTATTACAAAACAGTTGAACAAAACCTCTGCTCCCAGAGAGGTACAAGTGACAGATGCACCACCATCAAACTAGTTCCCAATAAGACATGGTCAACCACCATACCAAAGGGTCCCACATACTTATGAAGCTTACAAAAAGCCCTCTAAGCCCAAAGTGAATAGGCATCCTTTTGGTTTTCAACATCTGACAGGAAATGGTCCACAACAGTGGTTAGAGAAAAATGTTCAAAACCTTGACCTAACCACTGCCCATGCTCCTAAACTTCAGGCTGACCTATCTGTGACCCCATCCAAAGCCTTATTGGCTTTGGAGACCCTCCTAAACTAATTGTTTACTTGATGTGCAAGGAGCTTCTGCATGCTTAGATAGTTTATGGTATGTAGATAGTAGAGGCTCCAGGCACATGACGGATGTAGAGCCCTTCTCAAAGATTTCAAAAAACATGGAGGGGTGATATATCCTTTGGTAACAATTCAAAAGGAAAGGTGATAGGATCAGTGATTGTTCAGAATGGGAATCTCAAGTTTGAGAATGTCAATCTTATTGACAATCTGAAGTTTAACCTCCTTAGTGTTTCACAAATGAGTGACAAAGGCTATGGGTCATTCTTCACTAAGGATAGCTGTAAGATTTTTGGGCCAGAAATGGTGAAAAAGATTGAAGAAATCATAGCTGGGGGTAAAACACAACTTGTTGCTCAAAGGAGTAGCAATGTGTATGTAGTTTATATGTCAAAAGATAACCCAATGACTGATGCTTGTCTGTTCTCAGCTGTCTCTAACAAAGAGACAAAATTATGGCACAGAAGACTTGGGCACACAAATCTCAAGACTATCACTACACTCTCAAAACAAGGCCTTGTAAGAAGTCTCCCACAAAAACTTTTTACTTGTTCTAAGCATTGTGTTTCCTGTCTAAAAGGTAAACAACATAAAAGCTCATACAAGTCCATTGAAGAGTCCAAAACAACCAAGTGTTTGCAAATGCTACACATGGATTTGTTTGGCCCAGTATAAATCATGAGCTTGAAAAAGAAAAGATATTGTTTGGTCATTGTAGATGATTTTTCTAGGTTTACATGGACTTACTTTTTACATTCTAAAGATGAGACTGCGTGTATCTTGCAAGACTTTGTCAAACAGGTTGAAAAGCAATTTGACTTGCCAGTAAAAATCTTTAGAAGTGACAATGGAACAGAGTTTAGAAACAAGGAGTTGGATGATTTTTGTGTGTCAAAAGGGATTGTAAGGCAGTACAGCATCCCAAGAACACCAGAACAAAATGGGGTGGTTGAAAGGAAAAACAGAACTTTAATTGAAGCTGCCAGAACAAAGCTTGCAGACTCAGGTTTACCCTTAACTTTTTGAACAGAGGCTGTAAACACTGCTTGTTGTGTGCAGAACAGAGTTTTGATCAACCCCAGGCATCAAAAGACTGCCTATGTGTCACACCCTGACCACGTAAAACAACAAAACATGGCGGAAACGTCGGGGAGTGTTGTAACAGAATCATTGTTTCACAACCATGGATTAAACAGTTTCGTTTTATTGAATTAAATGTATTACATTACATTGGAATTACAAACAAAACATGAACAAATAGACTTCCATTGTTATTAAGTCACTAAGGCCTCGTCCATTCCAATGTGAGCATACACCAATATCATCATCAAATATCATCAACTATTGTACCTGAAACGCATGTGAAAATACGTCAACATAAAAATGCCGGCGAGTACATAGGTTTTATATGAGTGTCAGATTCATGGCTCGTTTTACATGTTTCAATACTTAATTAAAAACCTTATTTTGAAAAGTATAGTATTGCGACATAATTAACCAACTCAAATCAAGTTGGATATGATTTATAAAATCTCGTAGCCATGATTCTTAACTCCAAAACATTTGTTTTATGAAATCAAGTTGTAAAACATATCGTAGAAACTCGTTAACAAAACTCGTATGGTTTATATTATTCAGAAACCATCATTGTGTGACATCGTTTCAAAATCGTTTACCCAAGTGATCTACATAACGCAACGATATATAATGTGTTAAAAGCACTTATATAAAGGAAGTATCAGCGGCGTATCCACCATGCTTTTAACACATTACACCCGCCCCGTTACCTAACCACTTCCCTAACCCAATGGTTCAAACAGATACAAATGGTTCACATATATCAAATGGTAACAAATGGTTCACATATATCCAACGATTTCAAATGGTTCACATACATCAAATGATTACAAATGGTTCACATACATCCAATGATTACAAATGGTTCACATACATCAAATGGATTAAAAATGGTTCAAAACGTAAAACAATTGCGCTAGCATGTTAAGTGAACATACCTAGCAAAACATAATGAAATCATGTACTGATAGTGTACTAATGAACATAGCAAGTATATGATATGAAAACATGGAAAGCATGAAAGTAACAAGTAGGCACATGTGTTTCACCCCAAAACGTTTGAAAAACAGTAAAAGAGGGGACTATGTACTGACTTGAGGGTGCTTAGAAGTCTTGAACAACAACCAAGCAAAGTTAGAGGGATCACAGAATCAAACGGCACCTAATATAGGTAACTATGTTAATAAACGGACCTAATCGGAGGATCGGGTAGCATGAGGGTTCGTAAACCAAATGAGTGTAAGAACTCATGCAATATGGTTTAACAAAGCCTACATACTAAAATGAAACCTATGCTAAGTGCTTACGACCCATTACGACTCGTTAAGATAGCTTACGCTACTTTAACGCGTCGTTCACGTAAAACGCGTTCGGAACGCCTAACTAGTCCTATGACAAGTATTATATGCCTTAACATGTCTAATAATGTTACCTAATTAGTTTAGATGTCAAAATTTAGGTTACATATGCTTAAAATGAATTTATTCGCAAAAAGGGCATTTTGGTAATTTTCCTAAGGCATATAAATTACCTATCATACCACTAACTAAATGAAGTGACCATAAGGTATAACCTCGGAAGGTTATTCCCTATACAACTATGGTCACTAAACATGTTTGGTTGGATCCTAATGATCGACCAAACGGGTCTAGTTCGAAAGTCTAAGCGGTTGTTTAGACCGCTTGACTTACGACTCTACATAAGCACTAAACCTAAAGTGACGAGCTAAACATGTTAAAACATGTTTAACGAAGTTAGAAAACAGGTTTGGTATCAAAACAAACGGTTTTGATACCTAAAAGTAGTTTTGTTACAAAATACGCAAGAATACGCATTTTGGCCGAAACTACGACTCGCCACTATGCCTAGATAACGTGGTAATCAGTAGGTATAGTCATAAGAGACTAAAACCATCGTGATTACGCTCACGTTATGAAGTTCAAACGAACTTCATATTGACCATAAACTGGTCAATGCAGAAAGTCAAACAAAGTTTGACTTTCACGCTAAAAATGCATAAAAAACGAAAGAGGACTTACAAAAGGTCCAAGGAGGTTTGATCCAATTTATTCTCAGGTATGAAGTGCAAGACTTCAACTTCGAAAATGAAAATCAGATCAAATGTGAGTTTGAGAGCAAAGGGGGTGGGGTTTATATAGTTTTTGCACAACCGTTAAGATCGTTCATCGTAAAACGAGCTTCGATCTCATCCGTACACATGTGCCCATGGTTTTGTGGAACCATGGGAGCCCCTAGTTTCATTAAAATCATGTGAAAATGAGGGGAAAAGCTGGAACAAGCTGGAATTTAGATTTTTCATTTTGGTCCCTTCCTAAGATAACTATGGCAGAATGTCAATTTTGGTCCCTGAATGTGCAAAACATGGTTTTTGATGCATTTTTTACATGTTTAAGCCCTGTTAATCTTATTTCAAGGCTCTAAAATGAAGTTAAAGTATAGGGAACATGAAACATGCTCAAAAATATCTCGGATGTCGGTTCGTTTGGTCGTACGGTTTTGTTGTTCGGTTAATTACGACGAAACACGAACGAATGCGAAAAACGATCCAAATTACGCGACGAATGGAATTTTATCATGCCAATCACTAAAATAAAATATTTTAATGATTACATAAAGTTTTGGATGTCCGGATGTATTCAGAACGTAAGATATGCGCGAAAATGCAAACTTATGCACTTTTTGACGCTTTTAGTCCCTGAATGACCAAAAAGTTTATTTTAGCACACCGAACCCCTCAAAGCCTGTTTCTAAGATATGTAAAGGATATTTAGGGTATGTTTAACTTATGGTCATGTTCTGGAATGTTCGTTACAATACAAATCGGCATACTTTCACAGTTTGTTGAAATTAGTCCCTGTAAGCGAATAAACTTGATTTCGCCACACCAAACCCTCCAAAACTTATTTCTAAGTTATGTAAAGGTTATTTAAGGTATGTTATACCTATTTCACTATTCCAGAGTGTTCGTTGCATTAAACTAGTTATATTTGCGCATCAGTGCGCGTATAACCTTCCAGAAAGCGATTTAAAGCTTGAAATCGAACAAGAATTGATATGTGCAAAAGATACACATATTTATACAAATCCCAAGTATGAAATACAATATTTCATTGGTTTGGTATTTGTTTGATGGTCGCAGAGGCACAGGTGTCACACTATGAAACCATGTTCAAGATCAAACCACTGATCTCATACTTCAAAATCTTTGGCTGCCCATGTTTTATTTTAAACTTAAAAGATTCAATTTCAAAATTTGCAGCCAAAGTAGATTGTGGTTACCATCTGGGATACTCAGCCACTGCCAAGGCCTATAAAGTGTTTAACACAAGGACTAGGTGTGTGGAAGAGACTTTGAATGTAAAGTTTAATTAACTTTCTTCACTGAAAATCCCTGCAAACCCTGCTGAACTATTTGACCTTGATAAATTTACATTTGAAGATGTGTCTGTCAAGACTAACCCTGCAGGTACCCCACAATCTCCATCATAAGACTATAGATATGATGTTGTGATCCCACAACACAAAATCACATCCACTACCAGAGCAGCAGATGTTCAAAATAGCTGTCAAAGCTCATCCACTGCTGCATCAACAGTTGTTGACCAAAGTAGCCCTCTAACCTCTGCCATCTCATCATCTCCAATCACTGTTGATAAAAATCCATCAACAGTGGATAAAAATCAACATTGTGTTACACCCATTCCTCCCATTCCTCCGCCTCCATTTCAAACAGATGTTGGATCATCAAAGTCTCTAACAGATGTTAGTTTAGATGATTCACATCTGCAGCCTTCACCTCTCAATGTCATTGTTCCATACAAAGGGGATCTAATCTTCCTTAAATCTCATCCACCTAATCAAGTGATTGCAACATCAATGAAGGGGTTCTCACAAGAAGTCAATCCCAAAACATGTGTCTTTTTGCTGGATTTCTATCACTCCATCAACCAGTCAAGTACCAAGATGCACTGAAAGACAATAGTTGGGTAGAAGCTATGCAAGAAGAGCTCTAACAGTTCAAAAGACAACAAGTATGGGAACTTGTACCACTGCCAGAGGAAGTTAGTCCAATTGGCACAAAGTGGGTCTTCAAGAACAAGACAGATGAAAGGGGCATTGTTGTCAAGAACAAAGCTAGGCTTGTGGTTCAAGGTTATAGACAAGAAGAAGGAATTTATTATGATGAGACATTTGCTCCTGTAGCAAGATTTGAAGCCATTAGATTATTTTTAGCCTTTGTTGTCAACCACAACATCAAGGTGTTTCAAATGGATATCAAGTGTGCATTCCTTTATGGCAAAATTTAGGAAGAGGTATATGTTTGCCAACCTCCTGGTTTTGAAGATCCTTTTTATCCAGATCATGTCTACAAGCTAAATAAAGCTTTGTATGGCTTGAAACAAGCACCAAGGGCCTGGTATGAAACTCTTTCCACTTTTCTCATCTCTATTGGATTTACAAGAGGTAAAATTGATAAAACACTATTTTTAAAATGGAGAGGAAAAGATTTGATGATTGTCCAAATTTATGTGGATGACATCATTTTTGGAAGCACATGCAATGCAATGTGTGAAGATTTTAGACAACTCATGACAGTAGAGTTTGAAATGAGTGCAATGGGTGAACTACAATGTTTTCTTGGTCTCCAAGTTAAGCAATTGCAAAATGGAACTTTCATTCATCAAAGAAAATATGTAAAAGATCTTTTAAACAAATTTGAGATGAATGATTGTAAACCATGTAGTACACCCATGGCAACCACAAAGCTTATCATGTCTGATGAAAAAGATGACTTGGTTGATCAGACCTTATATAGAAGCATGATTGGGTCTTTATTGTACCTAACTGCATCAAGGCCAGACATCATATTTGTAACATGTGTTTGTGCTAGATCCCATTCAGCACCTAGGAAGTCTAACCTCATTGCTGTTAAAAGGATATTCAGATACATAAAAGGTGCTCCCACACTTGTTATCTGGTACCCTGCTAATGGGAATGTTAAGCTTTCAGGTTTCTCAGATTGTGATTTTGCTAGATGCAACACCACCAGGAAGTCTACATCAGGAGGGTGTCAATTCCTAGGCAATTGCTTAGTGTCTTGGCAAAGCAAAAAGCAAGCAACTGTTTCCACATCCACTGCGGAGGTAGAATACATTGTTGCTGCAAGTTGTGCAGCCCAACTGGTGTGGCTTCAAAATCAGTTACTCGATTTTGGTATAACTGCTCTAAAGACTCCTCTTATATTGGACAGTCAAGCAGCTGAAAATATCATCAAAAATCCAGTTTCCCATTCAACCACCAAACACATTAATATCAGACATCACTTTGTGAGGGATTGCTATGAAAAAGGTTTGATTTCTCTGCATCATGTTCCAACTAAAGATCAGCTGGCATATGTGTTAACAAAAGCATTAGACACATCCACCTTTGAAAGCTTGATCTCTAGGATTAGCATGCTTAACATGGACTAACAAGCAAAACTTGGTTTTCCAGGAATAAAAAGCATTAAAATGTTTTCAAAAATTCAAAATTCCATTATTAAAAATAGTTAAAATGAAATTTTTCATAAATCCTTAAAAGTCTGTTCATAACCACTGATTGTTTCAAACCTCTGACTGTTAAAAATTCACCCACTGCTGAAAGATAACCTCTGTTTCTTCATTTCCTTGTTGACTAAACATCAGTGTTTCAACCATTGATGTCTATCCAATGATAGATAAAAATCAGCCTGATATTTCATGCACTGTTCCCAACCACTGTTATTGCCCATTAGTGGTTTCCAAACAACTGTCATCCACTTTGCCCATCAGAGGTTGCCACGTGGGCAGATGTTAACCGTCCGATCTTTGAAACCACTGCCACGTCAGCATTCACTTTTTCTGTTTTACAAAACCCTGATAAACCCCCAAACAGCGCTTTTACTGCCGTATCGAATTCAAAAATTATCCAAAGCAGTTACCATCTTCTTCATTTCTCTCTCAACCATTCGTGATTTCTTATTCCGACCATGGCTCTTATCATCAAACATGCCCACAATTACCTCTGTACATTTGAAAAGACAGATAAAAATACAAAGTTTCACTCCATAATCGATACACTGTCCTCATTAAAGTACAAAACTTTGCTTACTTGTGATGCACCCATCTATCAAGACACCCTACGTGATTTCTGGGCTAATGCAGAAGTTCAGGAACAAGATAAAAAGCCATGGGCAATCACTTCAAAAGTAGGAGATGTTTTGGTACCAATAACCCCACAATCCATTTCAAAGGTTTTTCAGATGAATGATCTAGCAGGTAAAACTTCTTTTCCGAAAAGTGAGTATCAATTGGATTTGATCGAAAGAGGGTATGATGGACAATTGACAAAAGCAACAATGCAAAAAGTAAATTTTCCACCACCTATGAAATTCTTGTTCCATACCCTGCTCACTTATGTATCAAACAAAATAACTGCTTTCAATGAAATTCCTTTAAAAATTCAGTACTTGGGGTATGCCATCATGTCAAAAATAGATTTTAAATACTCCCAAGCATTGTTTATTGATTTGGTCAATAATGTGAAAAATGTTAAAGAAAAGAAAACCACAGCTTTCCTATTGTTTCCAAGGTTCTTAACCTATTGTTTAAAACAGAAAATTCCTGCAAAAGCTTTTGAACAAGGAACACCCTTCAACATAAACAGTCTTACTTTTGAAACATTTACTCGCCTTATGGCAAAAGAGTCAAAAGTTTCTAAAACACAAGCAAAGGGGTCTGAGCAAATTTTAGATGAGTCCACATCTGTTCCTCAAACCTCTGTTGCTGAGCCCACTACTTATGGTGAACACAGCAACACAACCACTATTGTGCAACCCCCACCAACAAAACCCAAAAAGACCAAAAAGAAAACCACAAAGCCCACCAAACCCATAAATAAGGGTCCTCTGGAAGATGAGATCCCAGAGGTTAACCCTATGACAACACCAATGTCCCTAGAAACCACTATTGCTACTTCCTCACAACAGTTGGAAAGATCTCAACCAGAAACCACAACTCCTCATGATTCCTCCCAAAAGGAACATGTTGTAAGCACAGCGACCCCACAATATGAAGTATTACCCTCACTTGAGAGTATGCTTAACAGCCCTCCTCCCGGGGCAAATTCTCTTTCAACACCACTCCCCACATCTCATATTCCACCTACCATAATACATCTATTTGAGGCCATTGAAATTCAGACACAAAATAGACCCTCTCACCAACATATTACTGAGAGTACAACTTCTACATTAGATGTGTCTGAACCAATTCAATTGGCTAACCCACAAACAGCTGAGGAACATACACCACTAGAATTTCCTGAAATTTTAGTTGGTAGTTCAAGTGGAGCAGCTACTACAGATGTTGGATCCACTGATCTACATCTGGACAGTAGTTTCATAAGTCAGACTCCCTTAAAGGCAACCATTGCTGTGGCTACCAAGGTAACCATGGTGTGTTCAAGTTAACCACGGGTGTGCTTTCTAAGGTATCCACTATAGCAGAGGGAAGTCCCTAGTACCAAGAAAAAGGGGCATCTATTGATGAAAACTTGGAGACTCCTCCTACTTCAAAAACAGATACAACCACCTCTGGTGGGAATTCAGATGATCCCATTAAGTTGGGTGATGGATTAAAATATCAGGATTTAACGGAGAGGTTATCTACAATTGAAACAACTGTTGTTGATATGAAAGATATGATGAAGCAGTTGGTGGATGCTTCCAAAAGTCAACCATCTCATCAACAGTTATCCCAAGAACTTTGGAATTCAATTCAACCTATCCTTGCTGCTCAAAGGGAACTTGTTGAGCTTCAATATAACTCACACATGGAACTTATCAGGGTTATGGTTGAAGCAAGATATAAAGACACACAGGCTGACATTAGGGGCATCAAAGAAGCCCTGGCAAAAATGACTGGCACTACCCCTGCACCTATATTAGAGAAAGATGATGATGATGATGCCAAAAAGGGGGAGAAAGACTCAATGAAAAACTTTGGCAAACTACACCAAGGAATCAGCTAAAACAACAGCCAGAGCCTGCTAAGAAATCTTCTGCAAAATCTAAAACTGGCAAGAAAAAGGGAGTTGATGATACCCTTAACAAGCAGACAGATAAGGAAATTGAAGCAAAGCAGAAGAGACAAGATACTAAAGAAAGTAGACAAAATGTGTTAAGGCAGGAGTTGGAGAAAAAGGTGAAGAAAGAAAACAAAGTGCTTCAAATTGAAACTTCAATAAGGAAAAAATATTTCAAACACAATAAACCACCCATTGCTACATTTCCTAAACCTCCTTCACCACCACAAAAACCAACCACTGCTGGTCCCAAAAACACTGATGGTTCCAAAAAGCCAAACATTGATGTCACGGCCCCCGACCCACCCTGGACGAAATCGGTTGCCGCGAACAGCCCAGTGGTACCGGTGATTATTTTGAAAACGTTGCAGCGGAAATTTCATCAGGACCGTGAGTTAGGAAAAATATCAGAGTTTAGAAAACACCGGATTTTATTTATTAAATAGATGGGATAAACCCATGTTTTACAATGGTAGCTTTAATAAAGATAAATTTTATTACATAAAACAATATTTCTTAATTTTGATTTAATTAATAAATAAGCCACTTCTTGATGCCTTTCAGTGCCGTATCCATCTCTTATTCCAATCTACTGTAATTACCTGAAACACGTTTGAAAAAGGTTTTGTCAGCAGGAAATACTGGTGAGTTCATTCATTTTGCTTAAAACATTTTTGTTATAATTTACAGCATTAAGAGTTTTTACATTTGCTTCTTAAAGATTGGCAAAGACTTAATCACTGCAAAGTATAACTAGAAAACAGTGTTATAATTTACAGTATTAAGAGAGATTACAATGTTTCAGATATCAAACCAACTACCCACAGTATTTGTCACTCGAACATCCATCGGTAACCTCATTGTCCAATGGAGTCTGTGACTATGGTCATATCACTCATTGGCTAACTCGTTGTCCAATAGTGACGGTTATCAAGTAATGTATACAAAACCCCACATACCGGCTGTAATTTGGTGATTACATATACTTAATCACTGTAATTATAACTCTGAAAATATTTAAGAATTTATAAAACACTTTGAATAAAAGAGAATGACTCACATTATAATCATGTAGATTCATACGGCAAAGTTTAGTCTATAGATAAGTCTTGATATATTGCAGATACAGGCAGAGCTTAGCCTATTGATTAGCCTTGTAACCTAGTGCACACGAACTAGGTAAGTAACTAATACAGCATTTACGATAACTCACGAGATTAAAACCCTCACAACGAATGACAAAGTGCAATCACTTAAACATCCATTGGATTCACAACGAATGACAAAGTACAATCACTTAAACATCCATCGGATTCACAACGAATGATAGAGTATTCCCCGAGTTTAGGTGGTACTCAAACATCCTGTCGGAATCACGACAAATGACAAAGGATAGTACTAAAACATCCATCGAATAGTTTCAATCGATCGGACATTGAATCGTAGCAGCGATTGAGTTAATACCCTGTATCGTAGCAGCACCCCGCTATACTAATTAGTGATTCGTGTGTGTTTTTAGAGTATTTGGACGATATCTCAGCGTGTATTTTGAATTTCTTCGTCGAACTGAAGCAAGGAATCAAGTGCCAATGTCTGCTATTTATACCCGAATTTTGTCATTGCTTACGGACCGTAAGACTCCTCCCTTACGGTCCGTAAGGGTTGCATTTCCACTATAGGGTAGCCACGTGTGGAAATAGGCTAGCTGAGTCGACAGATTCTCGAAATTAGATTTTGACAGCGTTTTATAAGGATAATCGTCGGGTAGAAAATACCCCCCCTGAGTTTTAGGGGCCCTGATCCTGATTCTAATTGTTCTGAAATTTGTAGGGTTTGTGCAGAATCACTTGGGTGTCTCAATTAAGGTTTCTTATTGGATAAAATAATAAAATAAATAGGACTTTTAATGAGGGTTGTTACATTCTCCCCACCTTAATAAAAATCTCATCCTCGAGATTTGGGTTATGATATTTCTTTTAGACTTATGTCAAACTTTAGTCAATAAACACAATTTTTAAGGTAGATGACACAGAATTAAAATATCAAATTTTGTGAATACAAGTTGTACAATAAGTAGGATTTAATGGTTTCAAATGAATTAGTTCAAGAAATCGATGATAAATGAATGAGATGAAATGATATAATTTCCAAGGTGACTAGGTTCAGGCCAAAAGATATATGATCAATAGATTTTAAAATGAATGTGAAGGATTTAAAATCAATAAAAATTCTTTGTCAAGAGAAAGCTTACTTTGATTGGCAACTGAGGAAGACTTAGAATTGACAGATTCAAAATGAAATAAAGGCATGAAAATTTTGATTTGTCAAATATTAAATTATGATATGAGAAATCAATGTGCTGAGATGAGTGAATTGTAAAAATACATCAAAAGACAATAGAGTTAGTGTATCATCGTTTTAAAGTTTCAAGTTGTTTTAATTGTGATACAATGTAATAGTACACTATTAGTGACCATATTTTTCATACTATATCCTAGAGATCGAAATATAATAAGAACAAGTTGTTTTGGCATGACCAACCATTATATTATATTTGTAAAGCAAATGTAATATATATTATTTGTGTCCCTGTCTGAACCGTATCTTACATATTAAATATAAATACTATGTAATATATATTATTTGTTATGTATTTTTACTATATGTAAATGGTCACCACTTTTAAATAAATATTATTTTAGTATTTTACTATACTATGTAGAATAACTTATATTTACTATGTAATATATATTACAAAACACCGCAATGAAGTTATTATATTACAAAATATTTTAGTATTATTATTTTGTAAAAGAAATTACTATTATTTATAACGTTAAATGAAAGTTGTAAATAAAGGTGTAAAAATATTTATTGTACAAAAGTATTTGTAAAATATTTTGTAAATATATAACACTTAATGGGTCGATTCTATGTGATTACTTATTTTCATTTTGAAACTATATAACGTTGTGAATGTATTTACAAATATTGAAAATGGAGACTATTCTTATATATTATAATGTTCTCCTAACCCAACGTAGTTGATGACTACCATATTATTCTTATATGGTCATTTTCTTGCTAGAGCGTTACTGTAAATAGTTATCACAAAATATGTGATATATAATTATTTATATAATTTTATTTGTCCCTCAAATTCCTGTACTTGTTTTATGAAAATATGTCTTCTCCTTACAGTACAAAGTAAAATATTTTTATATTTAATTAAAATTTACTACATAAGTATGATGACTTAATTTATATATATTAACTAGTCATTATCATGGTGGATATTGGTTAGTGCTGCCTTATTTAAGCATAGGTGGCCAGTCCATGCCTCACTAAGGCTAGGCTATTCAATATCTGTCTTTGACAATAACTCTAGTACCTAAAAATAATACTAACATTTCTGTCATTAATTTATTATTAATAATAAAACTAATATTAATTATCAATAATAAGTAACTGAACGTAAACTTAAATGAGAGTATACTTCAAAAAAAAAAAATTATACATATATATAAAAATATAACTTCTTCACCTCAATGGTTTAATAAGAATATAGTAATACTATTTTGTAAATTAAGTAATCACTTATGTAAGTTTCCATATATAATTAAATTTTATATAATGTTTTTCTATTGAAGATGTTAAAGCAATAATTATCACGAAAGGCTTGATTGATGCGGTAAGAATCATTAAGAGATACACTGAAATATGACAAGAATTTGTGTATCATTATCTTAGCACACGATTTGTGTTAAGATGGCTTTTATCAACAAAGCAATTTAATATATAATTAAATAAATAACTAAATCCGTATATGATATATATAAACGAGATTAGTGCAAGCTTTAAATTTTGTGAAAATGTCAGTACAAGGTGATCCTGATCAAAGAAATGATTCAATGGAGTCGAAGATTTTAAACAAGCCTATTATGGTTCAAAACAAATGAAGTGCTTGTTGGGACTATTTTGAATATGATAGCTTCCATCTATCATATGGGATCTTTGAAATGAATATGTAATGTGAGCAAGTCAAATAATTTGAACTTTGATTTAAACAAAACAAGTTTTAATAAAAAAGTTCGGACATAGTCACAATAGAAACTATGTATGTCAAAGAAAATTAAATTTTTCAAGAAATTTATTGACTCGATATCAAGGAGTTATTGTTTTGCAATAATGCGGTTCACAGTACAAAAAGCGGAATAATATTTGAGTTTGGATAAATAACAAATCGGAATGAAGCCCTCCAGTGTCTTCATAAATCAAACGAACCACATGCGTAACAAACAGTGCATGTGTAACGTGTGAATTTACCAAGAAATGAAATAGATCAATATTCGCTATTATGAAAGAAATCCTCATGGTATAATGACCATTAGGGAAAGTAAGAACACCAAAGTCAATTTATTATATGCAGAAGTCAGAATTTCAATGAAAGAAATATAAGAACTTCTATCGGGAATTTTGTGTAATAACTGTTGTTAAGTGACATTACCTGGGAATGTAAATAAAATGAAATAGGGAATTTGCAAAGGTATGTGACTCCTTTTTGCAGTGATAATAATTATGACTTTGATTAGACTGTGCACCGATGTTTGTGAAATCTTGTTACAACGTACCTCAGCGATATTCATGTTGTTTGTAAGATCACGTGGTAAAGTGCTTCTTTTTAATTAGTAGTTCTTCTACTGACGGAATTAACATTGGAGTCATCGTGCCCAATTTATATTTTCCAAAGGTCTTGCCTTGGAAGTCATGTGTTATATACTTCAACTTCTGTGGACTTATAATTAAATTTTTCATGTGTTTTCTTGTACATTATCACAACTTTACATGTTTCTTACTTGCGTTAATAGTTTATGATAACGCGTTAGAAATTCTTTTGATGGCGTTTTAACTTAAAGGGTTTCCATTATTTATTTTATCACACGAGCTATGAGACAGATGATTAAACGAAATAATGTTTGGTATCGGAAAAGAGATTCCTAATAAAGAAATCTAGACACATATGCTTGTGCTTTATTCCTATTTGACTTTTTGGAATTTCTTATAGATATATATATCTATATAATCATATATTTCACATGCTGAAATAAACATACCATCTATCAGGTCAATGTATTTAACAGATATATATTTCCAAAAACCAGTCAGATATCTGATCTTGATACTATTTAGGGAATTTTGTCACTTGTTGACATATTATATACCTTCTTACCCGGTTCTCGCCGGAGAGGTAACTTCAGTATATCTAGACAAACTGGAGAGTCTGCTACACCATACCCAGTCTTGCCGGAGAAAACGTTCTATTTCCCATAAATAGTATCTTTTCAAGATTTTAAAAGTGCCTATCTTATTAGGGCTTTTATCCAGAATTAGGGAAATTTGTATTCCCGTAACATATCTTATTCTAGACCAAGTAATATCAATAAGCAATAATTACTATTAATTCTTGCTTATTTATCATATCTTGCAATATTCTAATTACCATTCTTATGGTATATCAAAACCCATCATACTTTATTTACACAAGTATTTAGCTTATCTCGAAGTTGATACTAAGGCATCTTTTTCTTAAGTTCAAGTCTAAATACTATCATGTATGCTACCAGTTAACAGCAATCTCCTAACTCTTTTATATAAGATTAGGTATTATTATCACAACACCTATAGGCTTAAAGCAGTGGCTCTGATACCACCTTCTGTCATGGCCCCCGACCCACCCTGGACGGAATCGGTTGCCGCGAACAGCCCAGTGGTACCGGTGATTATTTTGAAAACGTTGCAGCGGAAATTTTATCAGGACCGTGAGTTAGGAAAAATATCAGAGTTTAGAAAACACCGGATTTTATTTATTAAATAGATGGGATAAACCCATGTTTTACAATGGTAGCTTTAATAAAGATAAATTTTATTACATAAAACAATATTTCTTAATTTTGATTTAATTAATAAAGAAGCCACTTCTTGATGCCTTTCAGTGCCGTATCCATCTCTTATTCCAATCTACTGTAATTACCTGAAACGCGTTTGAAAAAGGTTTTGTCAGCAGGAAATACTGGTGAGTTCATTCATTTTGCTTAAAACATTTTTGTTATAATTTACAGCATTAAGAGTTTTTACATTTGCTTCTTAAAGATTGGCAAAGACTTAATCACTGCAAAGTATAACTAGAAAACAGTGTTATAATTTACAGTATTAAGAGAGATTACAATGTTTCAGATATCAAACCAACTACCCACAGTATTTGTCACTCGAACATCCATCGGTAACCTCATTGTCCAATGGAGTCTGTGACTATGGCCATATCACTCATTGGCTAACTCGTTGTCCAATAGTGACGGTTATCAAGTAATGTATACAAAACCCCACATACCGGCTGTAATTTGGTGATTACATATACTTAATCACTGTAATTATAACTCTGAAAATATTTAAGAATTTATAAAACACTTTGAATAAAAGAGAATGACTCACATTATAATCATGTAGATTCATACGGCAAAGTTTAGTCTATAGATAAGTCTTGATATATTGCAGATACAGGCAGAGCTTATGTAATGCCCATAAATTTAAAATCATTATTCTAGAAATAAAAAGAATAATAATAATTTATAAATTACCCACTAGAAAACCCTAATTAAGACACCCAAGTGATTCTGCATAAATCCCTAAAATTTTCAGAACATTTGGAATCAGGATTAGGGGTCCTAAAACTCAGGGGGGGTATTCCCTGGTTGGTAATATCCACACAGTTCGTTGTCAAATTCGAATTTTAAGAAAACGTCGACTCACCTGAGCTAGTTGGACACGTACCTACCCTACCCTAAAAGTGTTCCCCAGGCGACACGCGACAGAATCACCTGCATCTGTCGCGACACGCGAGAGATGCAAACTTCGGGTATAAATACAGGGGTCTGGGACTTGATTCTGGGCACAAAAACGACGAAGAAACTCAAAATACACACTGAGATATCGTCCATATACTCTCAAAACACACACGAATCACTAATAAGTATAGCGGGGTGCTGCAGAACAGGGTAATAACTCGATCGCTATTACGATTCATTGTCCGATCGATCAATATATCCAATGGATGTTTAATTGCTGCCCACATTAGGATTATACTTTGTCGTTCGTCGTTAATTCGATGAATGAGTTTAAGTATCATACTTTGTCGTTCGTCGTTAATTCGATGGATGAGTTTAAGTATCGTACTTTGTCGTTCGTCGTTAATTCGATGGATGTTTAAGTATCGCACTTTGTCGTTCGTTGTGAGAATTTGATCTCGTGAGTTATTGTAAATGCTGTATTAAGTTACTAACCTAGTTGTGTGCATGTTATTTAAATTAGGTTAAAAGACTAATCAGTAGTCTAAACTCTGCCGTATAAATCTGAAATATTATCATAAGGTAGCATCACTTTGAAATTATTAAGGTACGGATCCTTACCCCACTCCTTGTTGTGATATATGTTCAATTGTTCTGTTTACGGTCATTCATGCTTTACCTTATGTGAATATATCTTAGCTATGATTAAGCATATCTATGTAGGAGAGATCAGTACCAATAGTCACTCTATTATCTGTAAGTCTCCATTGACTTTTCGTACGGTAAGATATTTTATTAAGATGCGTTATAGGAGGACCATTAGGGCACATATGTAAGGTAATTGACAATTATAGTCATGACCTTAGTCATGAATTTCAGATACACATGTGTGTTTAGGAGATTCTGGTTATATAAGTTAGTAACTCTGCTATGAAAGTTCTGTTTCTGTTACTTATGCGATTGGTTATATTCTTATTTGAAAAATTTCGAGGACGAAATTTCTTTTAAGGGGGTAATAGTTGTAATGCCCATAAATTTAAAATCATTATTCTAGAAATAAAAAGAATAATAATAATTTATAAATTACCCACTAGAAAACCCTAATTAAGACACCCAAGTGATTCTGCATAAATCCCTAAAATTTTCAGAACATTTGGAATCAGGATTAGGGGTCCTAAAACTCAGGGGGGGTATTCCCTGGTTGGTAATATCCACACAGTTCGTTGTCAAATTCGAATTTTAAGAAAACGTCGACTCACCTGAGCTAGTTGGACACGTACCTACCCTACCCTAAAAGTGTTCCCCAGGCGACACGCGACAGAATCACCTGCATCTGTCGCGACACGCGGGAGATGCAAACTTCGGGTATAAATACAGGGGTCTGGGACTTGATTCTGGGCACAAAAACGACGAAGAAACTCAAAATACACACTGAGATATCGTCCATATACTCTCAAAACACACACGAATCACTAATAAGTATAGCGGGGTGCTGCAGAACAGGGTAATAACTCGATCGCTATTACGATTCATTGTCCGATCGATCAATATATCCAATGGATGTTTAAGTGCTGCCCACATTAGGATTATACTTTGTCGTTCGTCATTAATTCGATGAATGAGTTTAAGTATCGTACTTTGTCGTTCGTCGTTAATTCGATGGATGAGTTTAAGTATCGTACTTTGTCGTTCGTCGTTAATTCGATGGATGTTTAAGTATCGCACTTTGTCGTTCGTTGTGAGAATTTGATCTCGTGAGTTATCGTAAATGCTGTATTAAGTTACTAACCTAGTTGTGTGCATGTTATTTAAATTAGGTTAAAAGACTAATCAGTAGTCTAAACTCTGCCGTATAAATCTGAAATATTATCATAAGGTAGCATCACTTTGAAATTATTAAGGTACGGATCCTTACCCCACTCCTTGTTGTTTTATATTCAATTGTTATAAAACCGTTAAGTTCGTATATCTTTTCAACCTCATCACGTCTTTGATTATCGATTCATTTGACAGTTCGTTTGATTTCTATTCTAATCATAACTTTGGATTTAGCTTTCATGTCATGCGATAGTATTATGTTAGTTATACTCATTATCGCATGTTCCAATATATGTTAAGTCTTGTTATGAAAAATACTTTGATAAGTTATGTAAATAAGACCATTTGTACTCTGATACCCTGAGTATCGCTTCTCGTGGAGTGTCCCACGAGCATGTTGTTGCGGCATCGACATCATGTGCTCCATCCGTGACGGAGAGATCAGTTCACGGCGTCTCTTAAGTACAAGTGTGGTACATATGGCTATTAGGAGGCGTATGGATCGATCCTAGGATTTAAGTTAAGGAGGTGGATAGCGGGTATGCCAACTCGCCATCTCATGTGATAATTATGCAGGAGTAGCTACCTGTGTATTGTCACGTTTTAAGTTTGCTCATGGGTACATCCGTAAGATATGATTATGAAATTATGTTTTTGCATCGTATCATTTTCACAATAAGTTCCATTCGGATAACATTTTTATAAAGCGTTAATTGTTATTTGAGCCTATTATTCCGTACTGAGCATTCGGCTCATTCCGTAAATTTTTGTATATACAGGTACGCAGGTTACTTTGGGCAGGGAAAAGAGAGAAGAGTAAAGCCTAGGACTAAATCTGAAGATGTTAGTTAATCAAGTCGAATGTCTCCACTTGTATATTAACCTTAAGTTAAATTGTCGTGTGGTTGTATCCTTGTCAAATAAATAAATGGAATTATGACTTTTGTTTATGATATCACTGTTATTGTGACACGTCAGCCCTTCCGGGTTGGGGTGTTACAGCTTAGCCTATTGATTAGCCTTGTAACCTAGTACACACGAACTAGGTAAGTAACTAATACAACATTTACGATAACTCACGAGATTAAAACCCTTACAACGAATGACAAAGTGTAATCACTTAAACATCCATTGGATTCACAACGAATGACAAAGTACAATCACTTAAACATCCATCGGATTCACAACGAATGATAGAGTATTCCCCGAGTTTAGGTGGTACTCAAACATCCTGTTGGAATCACGACAAATGACAAAGGATAGTACTAAAACATCCATCGAATAGTTTCAATCGATCGGACATTGAATCGTAGCAGCGATTGAGTTAATACCCTGTATCGTAGCAGCACCCCGCTATACTAATTAGTGATTCGTGTGTGTTTTTAGAGTATTTGGACGATATCTCAGCGTGTATTTTGAATTTCTTCGTCGAACTGAAGCCAGGAATCAAGTGCCAATGTCTGCTATTTATACCCGAATTTTGTCATTGCTTACGGACCGTAAGACTCCTCCCTTACGGTCCGTAAGGGTTGCATTTCCACTATAGGGTAGCCACGTGTGGGAGTAGGCTAGCTGAGTCGACAGATTCTCGAAATTAGATTTTGACAGTGTTTTATAAGGATAATCGTCGAGTTGAAAATACCCCCCCTGAGTTTTAGGGGCCCTGATCCTGATTCTGATTGTTTTGAAATTTGTAGGGTTTGTGCAGAATCACTTAGGTGTCTCAATTAAGGTTTCTTATTGGATAAAATAATAAAATAAATAGGACTTTTAATGAGGGTTGTTACAATTGACACAACCAAATCAAAACCGTCACCACAAAAACCACCTCACAAAAAGCATAAACCAAATCCCTCATCACCACCACCAATCTCCATTGCAACAGATGTTGATGCAACAAAAGCTTCAAAAGATGTTAAGACAACAGCAGTTGAGACACCAGTTGTTTCAATAGTTGTTAGTCAATCCATTGATTCCACCCAATTTCAATTTCCATCACAATCAACCCTTACACCCAGAGCACATTCTTCTTCACAAACTCCTCCTACTCCAAAATCTGTTTACATAAGAAAAAGAAAATTTATGGTGCATGAAGAAGAAAAGAATGAAGAAGATATATCTGCACCTACTCCCGTATCATCTACACCATTCATTCAAACCAGTCCTACTCCATTCATACCACCGCCATCACCAAAATCCAACCCAGCCAAACATCCACCCACTGGTTACACTCCACGAAACATTCTAGTGGCAGTATATTTCCCTCTAGAACTGCTTACAGTTCAAGATGAAATGATACAATTTTACATAGAGGATGATCCATCCAAAAAGATCCTTCCCATATCTTCATGGCTTCAGGAAACCCAAAAACATTGATGAATATCTGAAGTTAAAGGCCAAGCAAGTAGAATATCAGGCAAAAGAAGAGAGTAATGGGCTAGGAGACAGCAACTTACAAGGTCGTATGCAACATGGGCTTAGTAAAGTCAAGAAGTTAGAAGAGATTGCTAAAGACCTTAGTAAGAAAATGTCAAATCTGCCACCAAATGCTGAGCTTCAAAAGACATTGAGGGATGATTTCTTGAACATCATCATGGATACAAAGCCCTACAAAGCCTACAGGTCTGATTTCAAATACTGGCCTCTTGAAGCTCTTAAGGAGGAAGTTGACAGAATTGAAAAGATGAATAATGATCCTAAAATGCGAAAATCTGCTCCTAAATGGAAACAATACAAGAAGGTTGATGTAGATGAAGCATTAAGGTATAAAAGGAAGAGAGGAGAACTTGTAGCAGCTAACTATGGGACTGCTAGGGCCATTGCAAGATAGTCTAAGCAGAATATTAATCTAACTTACAAAAAGTTAGAAGAACTAAGAAAGACAGATCCATTAGTGCCTCAGAAGCCAGTATACAATGATGAAACCACTGTTAGACTTTGGTAGACCCTTCCCTCTAAAAAGTTGTTCTCATCAGCAGATGTATCCATCAATGTCTTGAACCAAAGAAAAAGGCAACAACTGATTGATGAGGAAGATGAAAAGAGAGAAGAAGAAATTAGAAAAGAGGCTATCAGAAATCAAATAGCTTTTGGAATGGATGAGGCTTCCTTGCAACTCCAAGCTCAAGTTGCTGCAACTATTCAAAGGTTGGCAAGCAGACCTCAATCCCCTAACTCATCTAAAATAAAACTTCTCCCAAGAAACCCATTAGACCCAAAAATACTAAAGTGGAAGTCTGACAAAAAGACCCTCGTATTGACTTTGCTCAAGTCTAATGGTAGAGGTGAATATATATCAAGGGAGGATGCACTAGGTCTGAGTGCAGCTGACCACCAAGATCTTTTGAAACTTCAACTTCAAAGGGATGAAGATGACACCGACTCCTTGGATTTTGAGCTCCAGTTTAAAAGGCAAGTCAGAGAAAGGTTGATGAGAGAATAAAGATCAAAAATAAGGAAGTGTTTTTGCATCATCTATTCTAGGGGGAGATTGTTGGCCCATGTAATCCTTCCTTGAAGAACATATGATACAAAAGCCAAAACTGGTTCTCAACAGTTGATCCACAATAACCAGTGTTTGAACTTAATTTCCTCCAATGGCAGTGGCTTCTAACAACTGATGATCCTAAATACTGTTGTGCATAAAGACTGTTATATCAAAGGCCTGCTGATTACAAAGACTGTTAAGGCCTATCTACTGCTGATTGTCAAAGTGTTGTTAAAGACAAAGTACTGTTGGATTCAAAGGCCTGATCAACCTAAGAGGAAAGCACTGCTCAGACTCATCAGTGATTAAAGCATCATCAGTGGATTGCTTCATCAGTGCTTAGTATAGTGTGTTTATCAATGTAACAGTGTTTTGTATAATCAGTGTTTAGAGGTTGTTATAATTGTTAGCTGTCACTGTCTAGGTGACGTCAGCTTAGATGCTCAGTGATTAGGATTTGTACTATAAATAGACAGTGCATGTACTGTTCTATTTAGCTCTTTTGCATACACACTCATCTTGTACGAACAACCATAGTGAGCTCAGGATGAGGGGAAGTTAGTGTTCATGCATCATAAGTTGAATTATTGTAATTTTTCAATCTGTTGACTATGAAAGCATTGTATGATCAAAGCTAATATTTCCTTGATTGTGTTACAAAGTTTTACATTCATTTCCGCTGCAATTATTCTCTGTTTTATGTTCTTCCATTAATCATCTTAATTAAAACAACACAATCAAGTCAAACTCAGATCCTAACAGATTTGTAAATCATCAAGTGGAACTTGAATTCCTTCCTTGGTCTAAACACTTCTTGAGGTTTGAAACGTGAAACATTGGATGAACGTTGTTGTGCTCTTGAGGTAAGTCTAGACGATATGCCACCTTGCCAATCCTCTCGAGAATCTTGAAAGGACCAACAAAACGTGGAGCGAGTTTTCCTTCCTTACCAAAACGGACGACTCCCTTCCAAGGGGATGCCTTGAGGAGTACAGGATCACCAACATTAAATTCCAAGGGTTTGCGATGCTTGTTGGCATAGCTCTTTTGTCGGCTTCTTACTCTGAGGAGATTATCGCGAAATTGTAGGATTTTGTCTGTTTTCTCTTGTATGAGCTCGGGACCGATGATTTGTGCTTTGCCGATCTCGTGCCAACAAATAGGCGAACAACACTTTAGACCATACAATGCTTCAAAAAGAGCCATGTAATTTATATACATTAATTAAATAAAATGTATATTTTATATATTGATTAGAGGTGTTGTGTCTCTATTTGACGTTAACTTAAACCTTATGCTTGTCCGGGCTTATTAACCTTTACAGTTAATAATAAAATAGTTTATGATACATATTTCTCTGAGTTACTAGTGTCGAAAAGTTCGGGTTGTCACAAGTTGAGACACAGATTATGGGAAAATATCTTCTTAGAGATTCATGAAAAGCATAAAAGTAGGGGAAATTGTAAGGTCATAGTTTTAGATATACGCTTTGTAGTGATCGAACATGTTAAGGGGTTAGTGTTTTGCTTGTTTATACTAGATTGGGTCATGCCTTAGGCTAAGTCTAGAGGGGGCTATATTAACTAGCCTATATAATGGGATTCCTTCCTCATTATTCAGGTTAGTGGGTTTTTTTTTTTAATTAAGCTTGTATCAGATGATTCTCTTAAGGTAATTATATCATATGCAATTTTTCCATTGGTTTCTTCGTGTTTATTATTCTAATCAATAGTTTGATTCTGCCAAACTGTTGATATTACTTGATATCAGTGTTTTCGGGACTTACAAATATCAATGAGATTAATTATTTGGAATAATTATTTACCGTTTAAAGAGTTAAACGGAAGCAAAGAATATATTATTACACAATAAATAAAGGTTGGGGATTGATTAGTATATAAAGGTTAATTAAAAGGTTTCCAACTTGGTGGACAAATTTAGTGTTTGGGGTTAGTGTGTAATTATAATTAGTATAAATGCATACTTAAAACCTAAAACCTAAATAACAAAAATAACCACAACAACCACCACCCTAATCGTCACCCCCTCTCCCTCCCCTTTCATCGTCGTCGACCGGCCAAGAGCTACCACCACATGTCGCCTTCTCGTTTCGTGTCTAATTGGACCAAAGATGCCTAGTGGATCTTGAGTGTCGGATATGTTTTGTGTTCGGTTTACTAGCGAAACTGTCTGTCAATCCATCATGTGAGTTCTTGGTAGTTCTTTATGGTACTATTACTGAACACCCTATGGTTGGTTATAATTGTTTAATCAAATCGCATATGGATCACCGGAAGGAATTGAACCGGTTTTAAATTATATATGTTCATGCTTCCGTTTATCTAATTAATACGAGATATTAAATGTTATAAAATCAGATTTTATAGAGTAGCAGTATGGTTGCTGTTGGGTTTGGTCTGGTTACAAACCATAAGTAGAACATGTGTCCAATACTCACTTAAACAATACTACTTAAACAATAAAATGTAGATCATGCGTCGGATTCAAACAATACTACCAAACCCATCCAAATACTCACTTAAACAATACGCCACAACATCATGTAAACACTTGTAACAAATTCACTTCACTTTGAACCTTAATCATTTCAAGTTAATGGATAAAACTACCATCCTTCTAATAGTAGTGAATATAAATCCAACAACCAAATCCATAATACAAATCCAACAACCTTGGCATGTTAACGGCAACGACCTGTTAACCTAATGATCCTTACAATTTTCTTAATACCATTAAAGCTAACTAACAAAATGTAAGATCAGTCAACCAAAAAGTTCCACTAAATGCATTTGTTACTCGATCTGATGTACAATAGCTTTTTAAAAAAAATAGCAAATGTATGTTCTCATTGATTCTCAGTTAAGTTATCAACAATTTGAAATTCTTCATTTCAACTTAAGATCCTCCATGACAATCTGCCCCAATATCCCATACTCAACCTCATTCCATATCAAATTTACAAATACTGCAACACCTTCAACCATTAAGTGTGCTGTTAAACTCTTAAATCCAACAATTATACTGTGAATCAATATAATCTGATTTCTATTATCACGAACTAAGGTAAAGCAAAACCAAAATCAACTATAATGTAACTGAATTCAAGTAAAATTGAAGCTAAAACTGAACATTGTACCATTTACAGACAGAGTCTCGATCACGATTTCAGTTTGAACATTCATTCGTAAATGAGGAGGAGGCGGCAGATAATGCTGAAACTTGGGGATGGAGATAGTGTTTCAAGTAGCCGGAGGGACGACTAGTCGGCGCTAGAGGCTTTAGTTTAGCCAGAGGGGAGATCGGGAGAGAGGATGGAAGATTGGGGAAGAAGTTTGGGGAGGTAGGGTTTTTGTGTTTGTTAGTAGACTATGTCTAATGCATACGTCTTTGAATGAGTCATTATGTATTAGGTAGTATGTTTGTATGTTATTTTTTATGTTTGAGTTTGGATTTGAATGTACGTATGTATGTGCACAACACTAGTGCATGAGTCATGCACACGGAGGACTATTGCCTATAAATAGGTCCTTCATGAGCATGAGCTCATAACTTGTTTTTGGGAGAGCTAATTTGTAACGAAGTGCTACCAAATTGGAACTAGAAAGATATATTAGTAAACAAGTTGTTTACTACTTTGTTGATTTCATTCCACACTTTTAACAAAGTTGTAGATATTGAAACGTGCATTTTATCAAAGTCTTATCATTTGAATTTCACTATAAACCGATATTACCGTGTTGGCCATATAACTAAAAAGCCCCTGCACCATTTGACCCATTAACGGAATATACCAAATTCGTCAAAGGGGGGAGACCTTTTGCAATGAATGGAAAGTTGGGAGTGGCAAAACCAAAAGTTTTTTGAAAAAGGGAGGCAAAATGAAATCTATCTCAAACCACAATAACTCAAAAATTAGTTTTAACCGTCAAATATTAAACATTTGGCCGACCGGTCAAACTCTCTAACTTGTAAAAAAAAAATCTATATAACACTAACTCTTACATGTTCCTACAAAGAAAACAAATAAAAAAGTTTATTTCATAATAACCAAAAATCTTTCTCAAATATATTTTACAAATATAACACAATGTAAATAATGTTCGTTCCTTTCCTAAAGTTGAGTTAATATGTGCATTTAGCACATCCCTTAAATAAAATACAACTCATAAGAATCAATAAGGATATCTGGTGTTATTAGACCTATATAATTAGTATCATGTTACGCTATCCTCATTCACCAATCTAGTCTACCATCATATATGGTGTGGACTGTGACCCTACTATCATCCACTATCCTCACACACCAATCAAAATCCCACTAGTCACTTACCCGCGCGATGCGGCGGGAGTGGCAATTTACAATAGTATAATTGTTTACCGTTAGTTTATCCGTCGTCTCGTGATATATTGTATAGTACTTAAGTTAGTTTTCTTATTCGTGATTTGATGGCACTGGTTTTTCTGTTAGTTTATCGATTCTTTGGTGATATACTCGGATAAATTTTTTTAGCTGTAGACTCGGCGTGATCTTCTACAAGAAGAGTACAAAACAAGGAAGTAGATGTAATTAAAAACAAGAAGAGTTCAAAACAGTCAAGTAGCTGGACAAAACAATTAAAACAAAATGCGGGGAGTCTCTTGTATCTCTTCCTGTTTTACCAATACATCCGTTCGCTTATGACTTTCTTGTATCTTCTCCTCTACTGTACCAGATTTCGACACATAAAAAAAATGTTAGACGCTTACAGGTGATTTAAAATAGTAATTAAAAGGTAATTTCTGGAAGCAAATAAGGCACAAAATCTACTAACTTACCTTCTTTTTGATACGGATGCGATTAATTAATCACGCAACACTTCCTGTTAGACAACATTTGATGTGTAAACTCCGTGTTGTTTGTATTCTTTAGCGAGATGTACCAACACCTTCATACTTTGTCTTGAAATCCCTCTTGATAACGCGACATAAAGTTGTCCATGTGAAAATACAGAATCCGGTAGATAAATACCAATGTTCGGAATTGTTTGACCTTGAGCTTTATTAATCGTCATGGAAAAGCTAAGTCGAATTGGAAATTGTTTTCTTTTCAGCTTGAATGGGAACATGTCATCTTCAGAAAGGGTTAGAGGGATTCTTGGCAAAAAAAAACTCTTTTTCCGGCATGTTGACCGACTGCAATTTCCGCATCAATAACATTTCGCATGAAACCCTTACATATCAACCGCGTGCCATTACACAGGCCATGTGATGGATCGATATTACGTAACAATATTATTGGGCATCCAATTTTTAAACGAAGCTTATGAGGCGGCAAACCACTAACATTTAGCGAGTTTAAGAACTTGACCGGATAGAAGTTACGCTGATCGTCTTCAGCTTCATCAAAACTGTAATAAAC
Source organism: Helianthus tuberosus (assembly GCA_030545235.1). NCBI lineage: Eukaryota > Viridiplantae > Streptophyta > Magnoliopsida > Asterales > Asteraceae > Helianthus > Helianthus tuberosus. The sequence goes on from JARYGA010019521.1 coordinate 68,806, forward strand.
TTTTTCCTCCCCTTGAAAAATTTCAATCATTTGATTATTAATCTTGTCAACACTCTCATTTTTAGTGGACAATATTGCTCTAGAGATTATATAATCTGAAGAATATACATTATCTTCAATTGATGGAAAGATGGAATGGATCAATTCTTTTATAGCGTTTTCTCTGTTGTTGCACTGAATTGTCATGTCATCGGGTATGCGAATGTAGTTTCCTTCGATTGGTTCTTCAGTTCCATCGCCGACTCTTAAAAGAAATTTAGAAAACCATGGATCTTTCAGCGCTCTCATATTTATGGTCAACCGCATCTTCTTAGTCAAAGACCAAAGAGGTGACATTCGTACGCTGGAGTCTACAATCTGTGCTCGAGTGCCACGTTTAATAACCGGCAACACCTGTCTGAAGTCACCTCCCATAACCATTATCTTCCCACCAAATGGGAGACTAACGCCTATAATGTCTTGGAATGTACGATCGACTGCCTCTATCGCCTGTCGTTTAGCCATCGACGCTTCATCCCATATGATTATTTTGGCAGACTCAATCAGTTTAGCGGCCCCACTCTGTTTTTTTATATTGCACATTGAATTATTTTCAAGATTAAGAGGAATCTTGAATCTTGAGTGAGCCGTTCTACCTCCTGGCATATTATTAGCCGCTGCACCTGATGAAGCTGTTGCAAGAGCAATAAGACCACGTGACCGAATTTCAGCAAGCAAGGCAATGTACAAAAATGTTTTTCCAGTTCCACCTGGGCCATCAATAAAGAACACGCCTGGAAGATCATTATCAACATGCATCATGATCTCATCAAACACGTTTTTTTGGTCCGGATTAAGTGAATCTTTGGCACTCAAGTGTTCAGGTTCCAAAACAATCCCATACTCTTCTTGTAACTCACGATAACCTGCATCTTGTAAGTTAACATCGTCTGTTATCTTAGGAAGGTCGAATTCATTGATATTTTTACCCATGGATTGTACCAAGACACTAATTTCAGTAAGAACCATATTTTGAACTCGTTCTATACTTTGACAGTGTAACCGATGATCTTCAGACAGTGATTCAAAGTGGTCATTCCATAACTTTCGAATATCTCCAGGTTGGCAAAAAATCATTATGGTCGCAAATAACCTTCGAAGAGCATTGGGAAACTGAAACGTAGAGGCTTCTTCGAGACATTGTGATAGATATTCATCGTCTTCTATTAAGCCTAACTCAAGAGCTGTTTTCCGAAATGTCTCACACCGTTGACCATTAACTATGCAAAGATGTTCAAAAGAAGTAGGCCCTCTGACATTTGACAAAAGTAGGCGTAAGTAGTACCTTTCTCCTTCGGCTGGATTAGCGAAAACGATACGACCTCTTTGTTTTTTACCGAAACGACGACTCCAACGGCGTGTGCTTCCATTCCACGTAAAGTGTTTTGGAAAATCTTTATACAAATGTACCCTTGCTATTTCATCGTTTCTAGTTATCTCAAAAAATGTTGTTAGCATGGTTCTCTTATCCCTTTCCCTATCAACAATATTAGGCATTATGTCATCATCTCTAAATCTAACCATCTGATTATTTGGGAGATGAACTTGTAAGGCTAGAACAGCAGGAAAGATTTGAGAAAGAGAGAAGGAAAAAATGCGCCACATAGCCTCTGGGGGCGATATGTAGCGTGCATCTTGAAATCTTTTTATCTCATTAATAACAACCCCTGGCTCACTTTGATCGACTTGAATAACCTGTTTGTCATGTCCTTTATAAACATATTTAAAAAGATATTTCACAGATTTTATACTTGAGCAAACTTCAACATTCATGTGGCAGTTAAACATCATCAAAAGCCTTGGGTTATATGGGACCACACATCTATTATCAAGTGTTTGTCCTCGTAGGTCCACTTCTATCCCGGTGTCTCTCCTTCGATACAACGGATACGAATCTTCTCCTTGTGTCGTCTATTCGTTAAATTGTCTAGGATAGCGAAAACGACAAATTTTAGGATCACCCTGCATACAAGGACTGCTTAATCGTAAATTGTCGCAAGGACCGTGAATCATGTGCTTGACAACCATCTCATGCAATCTGGGATGTCTTAGTTTGTTAGGAATTTCAGCACACACAACCTTATCATAATGGTCCGCGTTATTGATCTTGTGTTGCGGGTACATGATTAGGAGAAAATGTGCGTGCGGCAAACCCCGCTTTTGAAATTCGATGACATAGACGTATGCCTTAACTTCCCCGAGGACATGTTTCTTGAAGAGTTGATCCTTAAGATCTTCTAATTTAGCCCGGAACACTCTTGAAACAAGGTCTGGACGATCTTGTGCAGTTTGACCAACATGTAAATTATCACATATCTCAGGCCACTTAGGATTACATGTCATTGTAAGGAATACATCAGGCTTGCCGTCATCTTGAACTAAAGTCATCGCATCTAGAAACCGACGTCGCATGTAGCGAGGCCCCCCGATGAAAGATGCAGGCAACACAATTCTTTTCCCGACTCTGTTTGCATGAACCTCACCAGTATTGACGCAATCCACAATACCTTGGTACAATTCGGCCCGAATCTTAGCCTGGTTTCTCTCACAAAATTCTAAGCGTGACGTCTCAATTTTTATCGGGGGGATTGGAGGACATGATAAGACCTTAATCCAGTAATCCCCTTGTAGCGTCCATAGGTCAATTGTCATCTCAAACATGCCAGTGCTAGCAAACATGTGAAGCTCATTTTTTACATTCACTAAAACACCTTGAACCATTCCTATAGAAGGAACGGGTGGAAAGCTTATCTCCTTGAACTGCTCCGAATTAACATCAAAATAAATCACCACATTCGTACCTCCAAGCCAACATTCGCAAACAGTGAAATATAGAGTACCACCACAAAATGTGCCAGCTGACCAATTGTAATGAGGGCTTAAGTACTCTTGTCTTGTTATGAAAGGAATATTTCTCCAAGAGTCTACTTCCCTAGAATAAACATAGACACCAAGTACACCACTCCTACGCTTTATATGCAAGACCTTGTAATCATCGTCAGCGTCAACGTACAAACCAACGACATCAAGGTTATTTATATAGAATCCATGAGAATCAGGAGTTGACAAACGCTTGAAAGCAGTAGTTGTTGGATTCCAAAGAAGCAGCTCATATGTATGATTCAAGCAAACACACAACAATCCATTCAAATGTGAAAGTATTGAGACATCATTATTTTGGTGATGGAATGGAAATGTAACTATGGATCTTGGCCCAAAGTCATTGGATTTAGAGATGATTGGATGAACAGAGAATGTTAGGTCGTCAATTAGTAGAACTCTCTGGTTAGATGAAACTAATGAGCGAGAACAATATATCCTTACGAAATCTTGAGTTGACAGTAACGCATACCATTGCTTACATACACTCTTAGAACGACCTACATCCTTCGCTGGCACCCTCGTTAATATCTCAAACACGATTGTATGAACAGGAAGGTCAGCCATGGTTATACCTTCGTTTAACACAGATAATGATTATTTAGTTGTCCAATCTAAGAAGATTATAGTTTGGTGAAAATTAGGTGTAACCATTACTTGTAAATCAAGTAATATAACATACTTGTAATAACATATTATAAGATTAGACAAAGTAAAGTATACTTCTACAATTACTTCAATATGAGGGAAACAAAAAGCAAAACACGAAACACCAAGAGAGACTTTAATATTCAACAACTAAACATATAACAACACCAAATGTTTCTAACTTAAACACAAACTTGGATAACGATCCATAATTTAAATATCCCGTGCCTCGACCATATCTGGTTCGTACGTAATCGTACTCAACTCCGTAGACTTCAAAATATTAACTGAAATAACAAATAAAATATAACTTTTATTAAATTACATGAGCCATTAAATCTAACTAATTTTTAGAATGTTCATGTGTAAAGCATAACATACTATCTGGTAGATGAACCAACTTGACACGTGATACATATATGATAGACCTTTGTTGCACGGCTCGAATGGAACGTATAACATCGGAAGGCTTCAGGGCAGACAAAAACAATTGTATTGTGTGACCACTGTATATTACGATTTTGGGTTAAAGTTCTTCTAATAATAATATTTTCTTACATATAATGTAAATATTATGTTTGTAATATGTTAATAATAAATAATAACTTACGTCTTATCTTGAAGAGAAAGTTCAAAACAACATCGATCACGTTTGCCTTCTATTATTCTCCCAACCGCATCTATAACAAAATCAGTCAAATCGTATACACCATATTATACATACATATATAAAGTTTTATATATTTAATAAAAAATATAGATAGAGAATTTATATGTACCAACAATATCCATTTGAGGTCTCCTGTCATGCTTCAATTCTATAATGGAAGGGACCAATGGATATAAAGAAGCACCCCTTGGAATCGTAAGCATAAGTGAAGAAAGCTTTGTATATTCGTTGATGACAATTTTTTTCTCGGACCAAACTAACACGTAATTCTGGTACTTTGGGTACTCATGATAGTTGAGATTCTCAATTTGGAAATGATTCAAGGAAAAAAAACCACCCATCAATGCCGCGTCATTATATATGTGTATCAAATGTTGTGGGACGAACGCAACAATTTTTTGTCTCTAAAAAGAAAAGAAATTTAGTGGTGGAAAAACGCTTACTCGTATAACACAAAGTAAATTAAAATAATGTTCTTACGTGTTGATCAAGAAAAATAACCAATAATCTCTTTTCATCGACGTCATGCCAAATAAACTCCACCTTAACAAAGATTATATTATACCATGCTCTATCATTTCTCAATGATGAAAATTATTCAACGGAAAAATGATCAGACATATCCTATTAAGTGTTCATTGTTAGTTAACTAAAAAAATAAAAACTTCAGAAACTTAAATTTAAACTAAAACATGATTAAAATTAAACAAAAACAAATTTAAATTTAAACTAATACATAATTAAAAGTTACATAATTAAGATTCAAACTAATTCAAGAAAAAAAACTACAGTCATCATCAAAGTTGTTCTAAGGTTCCCAAACCATTTCTTCATCCATTGGTGGTTCGTAAACCGCCCCAGGGTCAGTTATGTACCCTTCAGCCCAGCTCGGTAGTTCTTGTGTTTGACTGTGGTTTTCCACATAAGGGGGGTTTGAAGGTGGAGGATGCATAGGCAGTATAGGAGTGTTTGCCACCGGACGATGGCACCCCTCCTCAATTTGTAGTCCACCAAATTATAGTTGAGCGAAGGTATAGTCATACGCCCAATTCAACTCTTCATCCGTCCAACCAAATGGATCATCATGTTCAGGGTTTGTCACCGGATGAGGGTTTGCCACTGGAGGTGGGGTTGAAACCGGAGGTGGGGTTGACACCGGAGGTGGGGTTGCCACCGGAGGTGGGTTTGCCACCGGAGGTGGGTTTGCCACCGGACGAAAAGGGTTTCTAACTTCAGGGTTTGAAGTTAGAGGGTTTGAATCAGGAAGGTTTAAATGGCGACGGGATGATCGTCCATGGTTTGTTGATCCTAGTGGTTCAACGGGAATTGGATAACCACCACCTATACCTCTCAATTGATATGTGTTTGGAGTGATTTGTAAACTGAAAAATACAATTTTGATAGATATAAAGATCAATTTTAAAGGAAATAAAAATAGTTTGGTTAAATATAAAAAAAAGGATTGTGTAAACTGAAACATACAATTTTTATTGGATATAAAGATCAATTTTCTTACCATGTTAAAAATTAACATCAAAGTAAACTCAAACATAAGGATTCTGTAAACTGAAAAATACAATTTTTATTGTAACAATTTTAACATCAAAGTTAACTCAAATGTTTATTGGATTTATATTTTTTTTTTACCAAAAGAAATGGCAGTTCGGATCATCAGTTAATTATCGTGTTTTAAACAACTCATTATTCGATCGGGACCGAAAACAACAAAATATGAACGGGACGGGACCAATTTGTAATGCGATACTTGTTATTTGTTAGTTTTTATCAACAAAATATGAACGGGACAGGTATAGTAAATTTGATATTTTAACTCGTGTAACAAAGTTTCGTCAAACAATAGTATTCAAAAACATACTAAAAAAACAAATAGATAATACTTGAATTTAGAGTATCCAATTTATTTGACTACTTACTTTTTATACTTGTGTATCTAAAAAATAAATCTTACGATTACTGATGCTTAATGTATCACAACGAAAATAGCCTTGAAGTTCATGCAAGTACGTTTTTGTAGGATAACTTTACACTACAACGAAAATAGTAACTATATTTCATAAATGCACTACATAACTTATTATGGTTTGTGTACTAAAATCATATTCCAAAGTTACAAAATCATTTATTAATCCTGAAATTATATAAAAACTGTTCTTAAATGAAGAAATCACAAAGTATTATGGCACATTTTTTATAATACAAGAGTCGAGAAAAAACCAAAACCAGCTACATACCTAGTCAAGAATCATTCACATCTAGAATTTATACCAAATGCAAAATAAGAGAAATATCATAGAAAGTAAAACACCAAACTATGAAAAAAAAACATAAAAAAAAGAAAAACAAACAAGCTTAAACTCTTCTATTTTACAGCAAAATATATTCAATATTCAACATTAAGTGTATGGAAGAAACAAATAACTTTTTTTTCATTCAACATAGAAATAAAGTCTATACTTAACATTTATTTTACAACACATGTAAACTAAAATAATACATGTTACAAAACAAACAGATGTATAAGGCCACGGTTAAACAATACAGAAGCAAAATGCGACAGTTAAAAGTGAAAAAAGTAACCAAGAAATGTGAGTAAACTTACAACAATGCAAGAGCCTGATGTAAAAAGCCAAAAAAATGTAAGACCTTGATGTGAAGAGCCGAGAAACAACGCAAGACCCAGACGTTTAGAGTATTGATTGATATTCTGAAATCGAAGTAAAATAGAAGATGTTAGGTTGATGTTTCGAAGGTTTGATGTAAGATTCAAAAGTAGGTTGAAGTTCAACGCAAGCCTTACAATTTGAAGGTTTTAGTATCTAAGTTGAATGCTTGTAGAGTTGTGATGAATGTAGTTGAATTTATAGACTTCCAAGGATGCTTCCTTTCTGACAAAAGTCAACCATCTCATCAACAGTTATCCCAAGAACTTTGGAATTCAATTCAACCTATCCTTGCTGCTCAAAGGGAACTTGTTGAGCTTCAACATAACTCACACATGGAACTTATCAGGGTTATGGTTGAAGCAAGATATAAAGACACACAGGCTGACATTAGGGGCATCAAAGAAGCCCTTGCAAAAATGACTGGCACTACCCCGGCACCTATATTAGAGAAAGATGATGATGATGATGATGCCAAAAAGGGGGAGAAAGACTCAATGAAAAACTTTGGCAAACTACACCAAGGAATCAGCTAAAACAACAGCCAGAGCCTGCTAAGAAATCTTCTTGAAAATCTGAAACTGGTAAGAAAAAGGGAGTTGATGATACCCTTAACAAGAAGACAGATAAGGAAATTGAAGCAAAGCAGAAGAGACAAGATACTAAAGAAAGTAGACAAAATGTGTTGAGGCGGGAGTTGGAGAAAAAGGTGAAGAAAGAAAACAAAGTGCTTCAAATTGAAACATCAATAAGGAAAAACTCTTTCAAACACAATAAACCACCCATCGCTACATTTCCTAAACCTCCTTCACCACCACAAAAACCAACCACTGCTGGTCCCAAAAACACTGATGGTTCCAAATAGCCAAACATTGACACAACCAAATCAAAACCGTCACCACAAAAACCACCTCACAAAAAGCATAAACCAAATCCCTCATCACCACCACCAATCTCCATTGCAACAGATGTTGATGCAACAAAAGCTTCAAAAGAAGTTAAGACAACAGCAGTTGAGACACCAGTTGTTTCAATAGTTGTTAGTCAATCCATTGATTCCACCCAATTTCAATTTCCATCACAATCAACCTTACACCCAGAGCACATTCTTCTTCCAAAACTCCTCCTACTCCAAAATCTGTTTACATAAGAAAAAGAAAATTTATGGTGCATGAAGAAGAAAAGAATGAAGAAGATATATCTGCACCTACTCCCGTATCATCTACACCATTCATTCAAACCAGTCCTACTCCATTCATACCACCGCCATCACCAAAAACCAACCCAGCCAAACATCCACCCACTGGTTACACTCCACGAAACATTCCAGTGGCAGTATATTTCCCTCTAGAACTGCTTACAGTTCAAGATGAAATGATACAATTTTACATAGAGGATGATCCATCCAAAAAGATCCTTCCCATATCTTCATGGCTTCAGGAAACCCAAAAACATTGATGAATATCTGAAGTTAAAGGCCAAGCAAGTAGAATATCAGGCAAAAGAAGAGAGTAAAGGGCTAGGAGACAGCAACTTACAAGGTCGTATGCAACATGAGCTTAGTAAAGTCAAGAAGTTAGAAGAGATTGCTAAAGACCTTAGTAAGAAAATGTCAAATCTGCCACCAAATGTTGAGCTTCAAAAGACATTGAGGGATGATTTCTTGAACATCATCATGGATACAAAGCCCTACAAAGCCTACAGGTCTGATTTCAAATACTGGCCTCTTGAAGCTCTTAAGGAGGAAGTTGACAGAATTGAAAAGATGAATAATGATCCTAAAATGCGAAAATCTGCTCCTAAATGGAAACAATATAAGAAGGTTGATGTAGATGAAGCATTAAGGTATAAAAGGAAGAGAGGAGAACTTGTAGCAGCTAACTATGGGACTGCTAGGGCCATTGCAAGATGGTCTAAGCAGAATATTGATCTAACTTACAAAAAGTTAGAAGAACTAAGAAAGACAGATCCATTAGTGCCTCAGAAGCCAGTATACAATGATGAAACCAATGTTAGACCTTGGTAGACCCTTCCCTCTAAAAAGTTGTTCTCATCAGCAGATGTATCCATCAATGTCTTGAACCAAAGAAAAAGGCAACAACTGATTGATGAGGAAGATGAAAAGAGAGAAGAAGAAATTAGAAAAGAGGCTATCAGAAATCAAATAGATTTTGGAATGGATGAGGCTTCCTTGCAACTCCAAGCTCAAGTTGCTGCAACTATTCAAAGGTTGGCAAGCAGACCTCAATCCCCTAACTCATCTAAAATAAAACTTCTCCCAAGAAACCCATTAGACCCAAAAATACTAAAGTGGAAGTCTGACAAAAAAACCCACGTATTGACTTTGCTCAAGTCTAATGGTAGAGTTGAATATATATCAAGGGAGGATGCACTAGGTCTGAGTGCAGCTGACCACCATGATCTTTTGAAACTTCAACTTCAAAGGGATGAAGATGACACCGACTCCTTGGATTTTGAGCTCCAGTTTAAAAGGCAAGTCAGAGAAAGGTTGATGAGAGAATAAAGATCAAAAATAAGGAAGTGTTTTTGCATCATCTATTCTAGGGGGAGATTGTTGGCCCATGTAATCCTTCCTTGAAGAACATATGATACAAAAGCCAAAACTGGTTCTCAACAGTTGATCCACAATAAGCGGTGTTTGAACTTAATTTCCTCCAACGGCAGTGGCTTCTAACAACTGATGATCCTAAATATTGTTGTGCACAAAGACTATTATATCAAAGGCCTGCTGATTACAAAGACTGTTAAGGCCTATCTACTGCTGATTGTCAAAGTGTTGTTGAAGACAAAGTACTGCTGGATTCAAAGGCCTGATCAACCTAAGAGGAAAGCACTGCTCAGACTCATCAGTGATTAAAGCATCATCAGTGGATTGCTTCATCAGTGCTTAGTATAGTGTGTTTATCAATGTAACAGTGTTTTATATAATCAGTGTTTAGAGGTTGTTATAACTGTTAGCTGTCACTGTCTAGGTGACGTCAGCTTAGATGCTCAGTGATTAGGATTTGTACTATAAATAGACAGTGCATGTACTGTTCTATTTAGCTCTTTTGCATACACACTCATCTTGTACGAACAACCATAGTGAGCTCAGGATGAGGGGAAGTTAGTGTTCATGCATCATAAGTTGAATTATTGTAATTTTTCAATCTGTTGACTATGAAAGCATTGTATGATCAAAGCTAATATTTCCTTGATTGTGTTACAAAGTTGTACATTCATTTCCGCTGCAATTATTCTCTGTTTTATGTTCTTCCATTAATCATCTTAATTAAAACAACACAATCAAGTCAAACTCAGATCCTAACAGATTTGTAAATCATCAAGTGGAACTTGAAGTCCTTCCTTGGTCTAAACACTTCTTGAGGTTTGAAATGTGAAACATTGGATGAACGTTGTTGTGCTCTTGAGGTAAGTCTAGACGATATGCCACCTTGCCAATCCTCTCGAGAATCTTGAAAGGACCAACAAAACGTGGAGCGAGTTTTCCTTTCTTACCAAAACGGATGACTCCCTTCCAAGGGGATGCCTTGAGGAGTACAGGATCACCAACATTAAATTCCAAGGGTTTGCGATGCTTGTTGGCATAGCTCTTTTGTCGGCTTCTTACTCTGAAGAGTTATCGCGAAATTGTAGGATTTTGTCTGTTTTCTCTTGTATGAGCTCGGGACCGATGATTTGTGCTTTGCCGATCTCGTGCCAACAAATAGGCGAACAACACTTTAGACCATACAATGCTTCAAAAAGAGCCATGTAATTTATATACATTAATTAAATAAAATGTATATTTTATATATTGATTAGAGGTGTTGTGTCTCTATTTGACGTTAACTTAAACCTTATGCTTGTCCGGGCTTATTAACCTTTACAGTTAATAATAAAATAGTTTATGATACATATTTCTCCGAGTTACTAGTGTCGAAAAGTTCGGGTTGTCACAATTTGAGACACAGATTATGGGAAAATATCTTCTTAGAGATTCATGAAAAGCATAAAAGTAGGGGAAATTGTAAGGTCATAGTTTTAGATATACGCTTTGTAGTGATCAAACATGTTAAGGGGTTAGTGTTTTGCTTGTTTATACTAGATTGGGTCATGCCTTAGGCTAAGTCTAGAGGGGGCTATATTAACTAGCCTATATAATGGGATTCCTTCCTCATTATTCAGGTTAGTGGGTTTTTTTTTTAATTAAGGTTGTATCAGATGATTCTCTTAAGGTAATTATATCATATGCAATTTTTCCATTGGTTTCTTCGTGTTTATTATTCTAATCAATAGTTTGATTCTGCCAAACTGTTGATATTACTTGATATCAGTGTTTTCGGGACTTACAAATATCAATGAGATTAATTATTTGGAATAATTATTTACCGTTTAAAGAGTTAAACGGAAGCAAAGAATATATTATTACACAATAAATAAAGGTTGGGGATTGATTAGTATATAAAGGTTAATTAAAAGGTTTCCAACTTGGTGGACAAATTTAGTGTTTGGGGTTAGTGTGTAATTATAATTAGTATAAATGCATGCTCAAAACCTAAAACCTAAATAACAAAAATAACCACAACAACCACCACCCTAATCGTCACCCCCTCTCCCTCCCCTTTCATCGTCGTCGACCGGCCAAGAGCTACCACCACATGTCGCCTTCTCGTTTCGTGTCTAATTGGACCAAAGATGCCTAGTGGATCTTGAGTGTCGGATATGTTTTGTGTTCGGTTTACTAGCGAAACTGTCTGTCAATCCATCATGTGAGTTCTTGGTAGTTCTTTATGGTACTATTACTGAACACCCTATGGTTGGTTATAATTGTTTAATCAAATCGCATATGGATCACCGGAAGGAATTGAACCGGTTTTAAATTATATATGTTCATGCTTCCGTTTATCTAATTAATACGAGATATTAAATGTTATAAAATCAGATTTTATAGAGTAGCAGTATGGTTGCTGTTGGGTTTGGTCTGGTTACAAACCATAAGTAGAACATGTGTCCAATACTCACTTAAACAATACTACTTAAACAATAAAATGTAGATCATGCGTCGGATTCAAACAATACTACCAAACCCATCCAAATACTCACTTAAACAATACGCCACAACATCATGTAAACACTTGTAACAAATTCACTTCACTTTGAACCTTAATCATTTCAAGTTAATGGATAAAACTACCATCCTTCTAATAGTAGTGAATATAAATCCAACAACCAAATCCATAATACAAATCCAACAACCTTGGCATGTTAACGGCAACGACCTGTTAACCTAATGATCCTTACAATTTTCTTAATACCATTAAAGCTAACTAACAACAATGTAAGATCAGTCAACCAAAAAGTTCCACTAAATGCATTTGTTACTCGATCTGATGTACAATAGCTTTTTAAAAAAAAATAGCATATGTATGTTCTCATTGATTCTCAGTTAAGTTATCAACAATTTGAAATTCTTCATTTCAACTTGAGATCCTCCATGACAATCTGCCCCAATATCCCATACTCAACCTCATTCCATATCAAATTTACAAATACTACAACACCTTCAACCATTAAGTGTGCTGTTAAACTCTTAAATCCAACAATTATACTGTGAATCAATATAATCCGATTTCTATTATCACGAACTAAGGTAAACCAAAACCAAAATCAACTATAATGTAACTGAATTCAAGTAAAATTGAAGCTAAAACTGAACATTGTACCATTTACCGACAGAGTCTCGATCACGATTTCAGTTTGAACATTCATTCATAAATGAGGAGGAGGCGAAAGATAATGCTGAAACTTGGGGATGGAGATAGTGTTTCAAGTAGCCGGAGGGACGACTAGTCGGCGCTAGAGGCTTTAGTTTAGCCAGAGGGGAGATCGGGAGAGAGGATGGAAGATTGGGGAAGAAGTTTGGGGAGGTAGGGTTTTTGTGTTTGTTAGTAGACTATGTCTAATGCATACGTCTTTGAATGAGTCATTATGTATTAGGTAGTATGTTTGTATGTTATTTTTTATGTTTGAGTTTGGATTTGAATGTACGTATGTATGTGCACAACACTAGTGCATGAGTCATGCACACGGAGGACTATTGCCTATAAATAGGTCCTTCATGAGCATGAGCTCATAACTTGTTTTTGGGAGAGCTTTTAAACGTGGTGCTAATTTGTAACGAAGTGCTACCAAATTGGAACTAGAAAGATATATTAGTAAACAAGTTGTTTACTACTTTGTTGATTTCATTCCACACTTTTAACAAAGTTGTAGATATTGAAACGTGCATTTTATCAAAGTCTTATCATTTGAATTTCACTATAAACCGATATTACCGTGTTGGCCATATAACTAAAAAGCCCCTGCACCATTTGACCCATTAACGAAATATACCAAATTCGTCAAAGGGGGGAGACCTTTTGCTATGAATGGAAAGTTGGGAGTGGCAAAACCAAAAGTTTTTTGAAAAAGGGAGGCAAAATGAAATCTATCTCAAACCACAATAACTCGAAAATTAGTTTTAACCGTCAAATATTAAACATTTGGCCGACCGGTCAAACTCTCTAACTTGTAAAAAAAATCTATATAACACTAACACTAACTCTTACATGTTCCTACAAAGAAAACAAATAAAAAAGTTTATTTCATAATAACCAAAAATCTTTCTCAAATATATTTTACAAATATAACACAATGTAAATAATGTTCGTTCCTTTCCTAAAGTTGAGTTAATATGTGCATTTAGCACACCCCTTAAATAAAATACAACTCATAAGAATCAATAAGGATATCTGGTGTTATTAGACCTAAATAATTAGAATCATGTTACTCTATCCTCATTCACCAATCTAGTCTACCATCATATATGGTGTGGACTGTGACCCTACTATCATCCACTATCCTCACACACCAATCAAAATCCCACTAGTCACTTACCCGCGCGATGCGGCGGGAGTGGCAATTTACAATAGTATAATTGTTTACCGTTAGTTTATCCGTCGTCTCGTGATATATTGTATAGTACTTAAGTTAGTTTTCTTATTCGTGATATGATGGCACTGGTTTTTCTGTTAGTTTATCGATTCTTTGGTGATATACTCGGATAAATTTTTTTAGCTGTAGACTCGGCGTGATCTTCTACAAGAAGAGTACAAAACAAGGAAGTAGATGTAATTAAAAACAAGAAGAGTTCAAAGCAGTCAAGTAGCTGGACAAAACAATAAAAACAAAATGCGGGGAGTCTCTTGTATCTCTTCCTGTTTTACCAATACATCCGTTCGCTTATGACTTTCTTGTATCTTCTCCTCTACTGTACCAGATTTCGACACATAAAAAAAATGTTAGACGCTTACAGGTGATTTAAAATAGTAATTAAAAGGTAATTTCTGGAAGCAAATAAGGCACAAAATCTACTAACTTACCTTCTTTTTGATACGGATGCGATTAATTAATCACGCAACACTTCCTGTTAGACAACATTTGATGTGTAAACTCCGCGTTGTTTGTATTCTTTAGCGAGATGTACCAACACCTTCATACTTTGTCTTGAAATCCCTCTTGATAATGCGACATAAAGTTGTCCATGTGAAAATACAGAATCCGGTAGATAAATACCAACGTTCGGAATTGTTTGACCTTGAGCTTTATTAATCGTCATGGAAAAGCTAAGTCGAATTGGAAATTGTTTTCTTTTCAGCTTGAATGGGAACATGTCATCTTCAGAAAGGGTTAGAGGGATTCTTGGCAAAAAAAACTTTTTTTCCGGCATGTTGACCGACTGCAATTTCCGCATCAATAACATTTCGCATGAAACCCTTACATATCAACCGCGTGCCATTACACAGGCCATGTGATGGATCGATATTACGTAACAATTTTATTGGGCATCCAATTTTTAAACGAAGCTTATGAGGCGGCAAACCACTAACATTTAGCGAGTTTAAGAACTTGACCGGATAGAAGTTACGCTGATCGTCTTCAGCTTCATCAAAACTGTAATAAACTTTTTCCTCCCCTTGAAAATTTTCAATCATTTGATTATTAATCTTGTCAACACTCTCATTTTTAGTGGACAATATTGCTCTAGAGATTATATAATCTGAAGAATATACATTATCTTCAATTGATGGAAAGATGGCATGGATCAATTCTTTTATAGCGTTTTCTCTGTTGTTGCACTGAATTGTCATGTCATCGGGTATGCGAATGTAGTTTCCTTCGATTGGTTCTTCAGTTCCATCGCCGACTCTTAAAAGAAATTTAGAAAACCATGGATCTTTCAGCGCTCTCATATTTATGGTCAACCGCATCTTCTTAGTCAAAGACCAAAGAGGTGACATTCGTACGCTGGAGTCTACAATCTGTGATCGAGTGCCACGTTTAATAACCGGCAACACCTGCCTGAAGTCACCTCCCATAACCATTATCTTCCCACCAAATGGGAGACTAACGCCTATAATGTCTTGGAATGTACGATCGACTGCCTCTATCGCCTGTCGTTTAGCCATCGACGCTTCATCCCATATGATTATTTTGGCAGACTCAATCAGTTTAGCGGCCCCACTCTGTTTTTTTATATTGCACATTGAATTATTTTCAAGATTAAGAGGAATCTTGAATCTTGAGTGAGCCGTTCTACCTCCTGGCATATTATTAGCCGCTGCACCTGATGAAGCTGTTGCAAGAGCAATAAGACCACGTGACCGAATTTCAGCAAGCAAGGCAATGTACAAAAATGTTTTTCCAGTTCCACCTGGGCCATCAATAAAGAACACGCCTGGAAGATCATTATCAACATGCATCATGATCTCATCAAACACGTTTTTTTGGTCCTGATTAAGTGAATCTTTGGCACTCAAGTGTTCAGGTTCCAAAACAATCCCATACTCTTCTTGTAACTCACGATAACCTGCATCTTGTAAGTTAACATCGTCTGTTATCTTAGGAAGGTCGAATTCATTGATATTTTTACCCATGGATTGTACCAAGACACTAATTTCGGTAAGAACCATATTTTGAACTCGTTCTATACTTTGACAGTGTAACCGATGATCTTCAGACAGTGATTCAAAGTGGTCATTCCATAACTTTCGAATATCTCCAGGTTGGCAAAAAATCATTATGGTCGCAAATAACCTTCGAAGAGCATTGGGAAACTGAAACGTAGAGGCTTCTTCGAGACATTGTGATAGATATTCATCGTCTTCTATTAAGCCTAACTCAAGAGCTGTTTTCTGAAATGTCTCACACCGTTGACCATTAACTGTGCAAAGATGTTCAAAAGAAGTAGGCCCTCTGACATTTGACAAAAGTAGGCGTAAGTAGTACCTTTCTCCTTCGGCTGGATTAGCGAAAACGATACGACCTCTTTGTTTTTTACCGAAACGACGACTCCAACGGCGTGTGCTTCCATTCCACGTAAAGTGTTTTGGAAAATCTTTATACAAATGTACCCTTGCTGTTTCATCGTTTCTATTTATCTCAAAAAATGTTGTTAGCATGGTTCTCTTATCCCTTTCCCTATCAACAATATTAGGCATTATGTCATCATCTCTAAATCTAACCATCTGATTATTTGGGAGATGAAGTTGTAAGGCTAGAACAGCAGGAAAGATTTGAGAAAGAGAGAAGGAAAAAATGCGCCACATAGCCTCTGGGGGCGATATGTAGCGTGCATCTTGAAATCTTTTTATCTCATTAGTAACAACCCCTGGCTCACTTTGATCGACTTGAATAACTTGTTTGTCATGTCCTTTATAAACATATTTAAAAAGATATTTCACAGATTTTATACTTGAGCAAACTTCAACATTCATGTGGCAGTTAAACATCATCAAAAGCCTTGGGTTATATGGGACCACCCATCTATTATCAAGTGTTTGTCCTCGTAGGTCCACTTCTATCCCGGTGTCTCTCCTTCGATACAACGGATACAAATCTTCTCCTTGTGTCGTCTATTCGTTAAATTGTCTAGGATAGCGAAAACGACAAATTTTAGGATCACCCTGCATACAAGGACTGCTTGATCGTAAATTGCCGCAAGGACCGTGAATCATGTGCTTGACAACCATCTCATGCAATCTGGGATGTCTTAGTTTGTTAGGAATTTCAGCACACATAACCTTATCATAATGGTCCGCGTTATTGATCTTGTGTTGCGGGTACATGATTAGGAGAAAATATGCGTGCGGCAAACCCCGCTTTTGAAATTCGATGACATAGACGTATGCCTTAACTTCCCCGAGGACATGTTTCTTGAAGAGTTGATCCTTAAGATCTTCTAATTTAGCCCGGAACACTCTTGAAACAAGGTCTGGACGATCTTGTGCAGTTTGACCAACATGTAAATTATCACATATCTCAGGCCACTTAGGATTACATGTCATTGTAAGGAATACATCAGGCTTGCCGTCATCTTGAACTAAAGTCATCGCATCTAGAAACCGACGTCACATGTCGCGAGGCCCCCCGATGAAAGATGCAGGCAACACAATTCTTTTCCTGACTCTGTTTGTATGAACCTCACCAGTATTGACGCAATCCACAATACCTTGGTACAATTCGGCCCGAATCTTAGCCTGGTTTCTCTCACAAAATTCTAAGCGTGACGTCTCAATTTTTATCGGGGGGATCGGAGGACATGATAAGACCTTAATCCAGTAATCCCCTTGTAGCGTCCATAGGTCAATTGTCATCTCAAACATGCCAGTGCTAGCAAACATGTGAAGCTCATTTTTTACATTCACTAAAACACCTTGAACCATTCCTATAGAAGGAACGGGTGGAAAGCTTATCTCCTTGAACTGCTCCGAATTAACATCAAAACAAATCACCACATTCGTACCTCCAAGCCAACATTCGCAAACAATGAAATATAGAGTACCACCACAAAATGTGCCAGCTGACCAATTGTAATGAGGGCTTAAGTACTCTTGTCTTGTTATGAAAGGAATATTTTTCCAAGAGTCTACTTCCCTAGAATAAACATAGACACCAAGTACACCACTCCTACGCTTTATATGCAAGACCTTGTAATCATCGTCAGCGTCAACGTACAAACCAACGGCATCAAGGTTATTTATATAGAATCCATGAGAATCAGGAGTTGACAAACGCTTGAAAGAAGTAGTTGTTGGATTCCAAA
>JARYGA010019522.1:0-21606 GCA_030545235.1 Helianthus tuberosus
AAGGGACGAAAAGAGGATCGCCTCCCTTGTGGTCAAGGGAGTGGCCAAAATGATTCCCCAGATCCTCGCTCAAGTGCACTCTCTTAGCAACCCTCGAGCTTCGGAGGACGTCAAGACAAAAGAGCCGCAATCTACTTTTCTTTACAAACACTTCAAAGCCTGTGATCCGATGGAGTTCACGGGTGAAGGAGGTGTATCTCAACTACTCCAGTGGTTCGACTCTACCGAAGTTACCCTTCTTCAAAGTGGGTGTCCCGATAGTTTCCATACCACTTGCGCTACTGGAGTATTCCAATCGTGAGCACTCGACTGGTGGACCGCCGAACGAAACAAACGTGGGACCTCTGCAGCTTACGCTCTCTCTTTGGCTGAGCTGAAAGAGCTCATGAAGAAAGAGTATTGTCCTCCTCACGAAATTCAGAAGCTAGAAAACGAATTCTGGAAAATCAAGCAAGTCGGAGGTGACAACGCTGACTACACCGCAAGGTTCAAACAGCTTAGCGTAATCTGCCCAAGTCAAGTTAACACTCCAGAAAAAGCCATCCCGAAGTACATTCGCGGCTTTCCTGAGTGTGTGGGTGATTTTGTCGAAGCTGCAAGACCTGCTACCATCGAAGAAACCTACCGCTTGGCCGCATAAATCAACAGCAAACGAGCCTCAGACGGATTCTTCTCCAAGAATTCTGTCAAACAAGCTCATCAAGCAATCATTATCAATTCAACTGAGGATTCATCTGACGATTCTACCAACGGTTCACCTGACGATTCTACCAACGGTTCATCTAACGATTCTACCGGCGATTCTACTGACGGTTATGCTGACGGTTCTTCCGACGACTCGGCCAAAGATTCTGCAAAAGAGTCCTCAGACGAATCATCCAACGACGACACCACTTCGCAAGATACCGACAAACCCAGCCGCAAACGAAAGATTTCAAGCCCGAACTCATCAACAACCGAACTGCTGCAACCGAAGCCTCTTCAAGCAGTTCCGGTGATTCCAAAACGAGCTTACACTGGAGCTCATCCCTAGTGTTACTCGTGTACTTACCATCACCAGGTCGGAGCTGACTGTCGCTATTGCAATAACTGCAACCGTTACGGTCACTTCACCCGCAACTGCCGCACTGGATCAGGAACTTGAGTACAACAACGACAGCTCCAACAAAGGTCGTCAACACCAAACATCTAGAAAGCGTAGGTTAATGTTGTAATGATACGATTTTTGACGTTAATTTCTGAGTGTTGAACCTACTCTATTACTCGATATTGCCACTATGTGTAACGTTAACTCTCGCTTTCGTTTTCTCTTTCACTCTCTAGTCGTCGCACTTAGACTAGATTCACACACATACTATATACTATATCATGAAATAATGTGTTTTACCCTCACTACACTCTTAGAAAGAGGTACGATAAACGTGCAAGGAACGATTAATCACGGGTGCACACGGGATTATTTGGGTCAGTGCACGGAGATCGTAGAGAATTCTAAGGTTCCATAAGCGTTTCGACGAAGTATGACACCAAATCACGGGATTTAAGTTGTAGGGGTCAAGCAAGGTGTGCTTTATCATACTACCGAAGTTCCGTGAAGAAAGTGCCACGTGGAGTTGAATGTTATTAGACCTATTATACTATTGTGATTATTTTCAACACACTACACTCAATCGCAAGGCGTAACAACCAAACCGCATCATCACGAGACTTGTCGTAAGTCTGCAAACGCAGTGCAATCGCCTCATCAATGGACTCTGGAGAGTCTACCCCCGCAGGGCAATTGCATCAACGCAAGACTGGTCATAAGTCTGTCACAACCAATCTCATCAAGTACATTAACGCTCGCGATGTTGTTTGAGTGAGGACCTATTCTACCCTCCTCGATAACCGTGATGCGTCGCAACGTAACGTAAAGCATATTCAAACAAGGCTCGGCTAATCACAATCGCTTATCATGTGTATCTCGCAATCTCTATCGATTATTACGAGGATCACTACTGCTTATTATGTGAATCGCTATAACGCTTGCTGTGTGACACTCTATCACTAACGCTTGCTGTGTGACACTCTATCGTCTACCGCTATCTGTGATATTTGTGCTAAGTTAGCACACATGACCTCGCTTCACGAAATGAAGCTCATATGGTTAAAGCAGGGCGTTTTAGCCATATCAGCAGACTTTTGTGGAAAAAGGCCATGTGGGGTCTAATGTTAGTAAGGTTGTAGTGTTGATCAATCCAATCGAATCGTATTACTCGCTTATCGTGTATCGAATCGCATTACTCGCTCATCGTGTATCGTATGTCGCTTATCCGCTTATCGTGTACTGCTTATCGCTCATCGCTCATCGCTCATCGCTCGGTATTCATCGCAGTCTGTATGGTATTAGTATGCATGACATCGCTTCACAAGACAAAACTAACCTTGTCGAACGTGGTGTTTCGCCTTGTTAGCAAACTCTCGTGGAAAACATGCCATGTGGGTTTTATGTGGAATCTACTCGAAATCACACTATTCGCTATCGCTTATTGCTCGTCGCCTATCAAGACACGCTACTTCAATGTTTCGTGTCATCAAGCTACTAGCACACGCTGTCATCACCATATTCGCAATCAATCTCGCCGCCTAATCTATTCGATTCTATCCTCGACTTGGTCCAACCTCTTATTGACTGGACCGAGGGAACGCAATTCTATTCGTGTCATATCGGCACACGTGACACCGCCTCACGAAACGGAAGTAATATGGGAGAAACATGGTGGATACGCCGCTGGTACTTCCTATATATAAGTGCTTTAATCATATTAACAAACTTTCATGAGAAAGTGCCAAGTGGGGCTCGATGTTGATTAACTTTTCAAACTGTTAAAAACTGACTTTTATAAAAATTTTATTAAAAAAAAAACATTGGACAGGTGAAATTTCCTCACAATGTGGAGGTAACATCGAATCAGCTTAACTCTATGCCCAAGGGAAGTCTCATAAGTCCAGTTTTCTTTAAAAACTTTTGCAAAACGAAATCCTTCTTAAGACATTGGTTCGACATCGAGTTCAGCTCGAACCCAGGTCATAGGAGAGTTTCCGTAACCCCAGTTTTCATTTTCGAATTCTTTAAAATGTTTAAAAACCTAAACTTTCTTGCAACGTTGGTTAACATCAACTCAGTTGACCTTACGTTATAAATTTTTTTTTTCAAGATTTCCTTTCAATTTTCTTTTAAAAAATCTAAAAACGAACGTTTCTTGCAACGATTGTTACCAATCAACTCAGATAACCCTACGTTATGAGAAACCTTACAAGTCCTTTAAGAATTTCTATCGCATCAAACTTGTAAATCCTTCAAGACCCGAGGTACTTAGAAACGCCACTCTCGGAATGATACCTTTGTCATTACGCCGCCTTTCCGCTATCGCAATTAAACTCTCTCTTACTCGAGATGCTCACGCTTGACAACTCCCAGTCGACTAACTCGTCGTATCGCTACTTATGTGGTCAACCCTCACAAAGTCTACTTGATGGAGTAATTTCAGGACGAAATTTCCTAAAGTAGGGGAGACTGTACCAACCCGCACTTTCGTGCGTTGTTGCTACTCGCTATACTCGTTACGCCTAGCACCAGAGATTCGGATCATAATGTAACTATATCGCATAAGTCGCTATATCGCAATGTTTTCGCCTACTATCGCATATACTATCACTATCACATCACATTTGCACTTGCTGACAACTATGGAGATGACAAGTGAGGACCAATTCTACCCTCCTTGACAGCCGTAATGCGTCGCAGTGCAACTCATTACTTGAAACACAATAACGTTCACGATGACATCGAGAAAGGACCTATTCTACCCTCCTCGATGACCGTGAAGCGTCGCAAGTAATCGCATATTCGAAACGAAACCCGGATTATTGTATCGCAACTTTAACTTATGGATACGTAAATACGACCCCTAGTGATTAAATATACATATAATAATAAATATAATCGTTAGATATAGGAAACGCGTACCCAAAAACTATCGCAACGCTCGAAATGGTGAAATTCCCCGCGCCAAACCCAACCGGAATGGCCATCCGAACGGATAGGCCATCCGAACGGATGGGCCATCCGACCCAGTACCCCCAACCTTCTCTGTTTCCTATAAATAGCATGTCACATCACTTGAACAGTGATGTGACAGCTCTCACTCGACCAACACGCTCTTGGACCCTTTTTCTCTCGATTCCTCGCGATTCCGGTAAGATTTCCACCTAAATCTTGTACTTCTATGATCTACACCCGATTCTACACCTTTCTATCTTTTAAAACTCAACTTTTAACTGCGAAATCTACTGATTTGAGGTGTTTAAAGATGATGTCACCAAGAGTTCTTATGAACTTCAAGTGTGACCTCATCCCACCATAAACGCCTCATATCTGGGTGATTTCCACATGTTTTGATAACAAATCTCACCTAAAAGCTATGTATCCAATCAAATAACTGTACGATTTCGGGTTAAACATGAGAAGCCGTCAAGAACGGTCAGATCTGATGGAACGGGGTGGTTCCTGGCAGTTAGAACGGGTCGGAACTGATGAAATTTCATTGGTTAAAACGTTATCGCATCATCTCAGAGAAACCACGAAGTATTCCTTCCTGAAATCGACAAGAACAGCTGATCGGGACGTTGGAACGAACAGTTGTCAGCCAGCCAGCCGGACAGGCCATCCGACCGGATAGCATGTCATCCGATCGGATAGTATGTCATCCGATCGGATAGCATGTCATCCGACCGGATAAGCATGTCATCCGACCGGATAACATGACATCCGACCGGACAGCAAGTCATCCGACCGGATAGCCTGCCATCCGACCCAACAACCTGTCATACGAACCAAACCAACAGTTATCCAACCGGATGAGGTCATCCGACCGGATGAGTACCATCCGACTGGATAACTGCCTTTACGATACTATTCCCGCATAACCGTGCATCGCTTATAATACTATTCAATGTTTAACGCAGGCGTACTCCTAACCGATTCAATCGAATTGTGCCCTCGCTAAATACGCACTGTGAGTATACTTGAACCCCTTTTAATCGTATTTTTTGGTGTAACATACGTTCCTAACAAATCGAACTTATCAAACGGATTATTCAATCAATCGAATTATCACTTGCGAATAACGGTTATGCATAGATATACGTGATGCTAGTTGCATATATGCTAGGACTTATACTCGCGACGTCCCACCACGACTAGTATAGTACTATTACGCCCGACGGGGTCTAGTTTGCCATCGCGTATTCGAGCATCGAGGACTTAGTTGGTAGTATCAGTTTTGTGAGTATATATGTCGTGTGTTACGTTTATGCATGTGGAAATTCGCAACACCTTTCTAATCTATTACGCTATACATATCAAACCTGTATACTCGCCAATACTTTTTGTATTGACATTATTTTAACGTATGTTGCAGGTTAGATCGCAGGCTATTTCAAAACAAGCTAGGAAGTCTAGAAACTCAACTAAAATCTAGGTTGTCGGATTTGTATTGTTCGAGAGAACATGTAATCTGTGATGACTTATGTGATTATGATTGTTTATTAGTATGGGATAATGAACGCATTAATTATTGTCGCAAAATAGTTGTTATGGATACTCCTGAGCAATCTGATCCGCCTAGTGCCGCGCCCCGATGATTCCGCCATCGGTTGGGGTGTGACAAGAAGAGATAACGGGATTGCATGATTCTTAATGGATATAAAACATCCATCAAGAATGGTCGAAGCAGTCTCTAAGGTACCGTCAGCGAGTTCTACATCATATTTGATATCTAGAGTTTTAACAGGCAGATTTAACAGTTTACAAAACTTAAGGTCTACAAAGGACTTATCTGCACCTGAATCAAATAAAACTCTAGCATAAATATCGTTTATGAGGAAGGTACCTGTTATGACTTTGTCGTCTTTCACCGCTTCCTTGGCATTCATCTGAAATACCCTTGCATTTGCTTTCTTAGCCTCTTCGGGCTTCTTTGTATTCTTCGGACAATTGGTCTTGATATGCCCCTTTTCATTGCAACCATAACAGGTTGCATCCTTTAAATCCCAACACTCGAAGGACTTGTGCCCCTTTTTCTTGCAGATCCCGCAGGGCTTGGTCTGCGGGTCTATTGTGCACTTCCCGAAGTGCTTCTTGTTGCAGTTCTTGCACAAGGGTTTATCTACAGACTGGTTAGGGTTCTTCTTGAACCTGAATTTTCCTTTCTTCTTTTTGATGGAATGGTTACATTGATCTTTTTCTCTTTTCTATTTCCCTTCATGTCACACCCCAACCGATGGCGGAAACATCGGGATGAGACGAACAAATTGCTCAAAACATCATAACACTATTGTGACAATATAATTTAATCAAGATTTCATAAGATACTAAAATTCATACATTGTTTCAAACATGATCAAAACACAAATCAATTTCCAAACATAGATTATTTTCTAGGTGAGTTTCTAGTCCACCCTAACTTGCTTCTTCATCATCTTGACTATCAACCTGCAACATATATTAAAATAAAATCAACAAAAATGTTGGCGAATATACAAGTTTGATACATAGCATAAAATAGAATAAAATAGTTTAACGTGCTCATATCCAACATGAATAAAATGATACAAGTTAACGGTGATGCCGAAACGATGTTACTCTATATACTCAAACCCAAGAATACAACGCAATTAATATAGCCTATCCCAAGAGTTTAGCAGGAGGTAAAATAGAATAAACTTAACAATACCCAAAAGAATAGCGGGCGAGGCGTTACAACCTATAGCATATGCATAGTACCATAATTGTTAAGGTAGGCTTGCGAACAAGTTAATGAGCATATAGTCATTAAGTGTTTACATTAGCATCACATGTATAACAAGCATCAAATCGTTCCATGTATAAATTTGGATAGAGTGTGAATAAACAAGTTTCAAGTGTTGTGTAATTTTGAATATGGAATACATGTTGCACCCAAAGTGTTTAAAACGAAAATGGGATCGAGTATACTCACATTGGTTGCGTATGGAGATTTCTTGGAAGTACGCACGAGTAAGGATGGAGAATTCCAAAGTAACGAATGGAAAACGATTACCTTATAATTCGAAGTATATAACGAACTCGTTAGAATTTGTAGGTTACATATAACCCCTAATTACATTTTAGTTAGAATTTTAACTAAATGTTTTTGGTATTATATATAAAAAGATATCGTTAAATAAAATTTATAAGTTAGATAATATTCCAAATATTCATAGTTTACAAATAAATCATTTAACGTTATTAGAATTTTAACTAGTCTTTATTTACTTATGTTTGTATTATAAATAAAAAGATAAGAGTAAACTGCAATTTTACCCCCTGAGGTTAGGGGTCATTGGCATGTCTACCCCCCTAAGGAAATAATTGCAATTTTACCCCCCACTGTTTGCTGTTATGTCGCAACCTTACCCCCCGGCGTCAAAGTCAATAACAGATCTGTTAACTCTAAGTTGAAATGACTATATTACCCTTCTATTTTACCCCCCAACATTCGTGTTAAGTCGCACAATTACCCCCCACTGGTAAATTACTAATTTGTCCTTTGTTATTACCCCCTGTACTTTGTGTTAAGACACAACATTACCCCCTGCAACCACTGCCACCGCCATTCACCACCACAACCACCACTGCCACCTCCAGCCACCACCCTCAACCACCTCCAGCCACCACCCTCCAACACTCTCAACCGGGTACCACCACTGCCACCGCCATTAACCTCTCAAGATCCAAATCTCATCCTTCCACCTTTCATTACACATAAATCTAGTGAATCTGTTATTTTTCCACCCATGGATGAAAAACATAGAAATAAAGAAGATACATTAATGAAGGCCCTGCAACTTCACTGATAACACGATTAGTTATCATCTTTAGGTGTTGTCAATGATTCTTTTCTTCGTTATTCAACTAAAGATACACAACTGAATGGTACTAAACAAACAAACAAACCTTTATATTCAGGGGTGTGTTGCTCGCCCTTCAAGATATCAATGGTGATTTCCTCAAAATCTATCCCATTCATCCTTTATATAAAACAAATAAAAAAGCAAATTAGAAAAAGATTAAGCTGGTTTTCTACTTGCAGATGTAAATACACAAATACAACACTTCAAATCACAGAAACTGAAGTGAAATTAAGAAATTTATCTTAGCAAAAACAGTAACATATATAAAGTCACCCGTAAAATTTAGAAATATTTTTTCTGATAAATATGTTGCTGTAACTAATGTCACAAACACTAGAACACACCCCACAAAACCCCCAATTCAGTACATTACTGCAATCATTCCAGCAAACCACATCTTCTCTAACAGAAATTAAAACACACACACACACCCCACAAAACCCCCAATTCAGTACATTACTTCAATGTCTCAATCAATCTACCTTCTTCTTCTTCTGTAACCCTAGCCTTCAAACCAATGGCCACCGAACCACCATCATCCGTCGTTTTTAGAAGAAGAACCACCACTACTAGCAGCAATACATCCGCCATAGAAGCTCGTATATCTCTTGTATTCGCTCTCGTCTCTCAAACCTCTTCCGTCTCGCAACGACGTAAATGTCTTCACACTCACCATAACCTTTTATATTATTCTTCAATTTTCATGTCTAACATTATCTTTAACTTCATCTGGTGGTGGCGGTGGCAGGTGGGTTAACGGTGGTGGCGGTGGCGGGTTGATGGTGGTGGCGGTGGCAGGTGGGTTAATGGTGGTGATGGTCGGTTGATGGTGTTGAGAGATGGAGATGAAGATGAGATCTGTGTGTGTGTGAGAGAGAGTGGCAGAGAGAGAGATGTATAGAGAGAGAAAGAGAGTTATATATAATAATAATAATAATAAATATAGGGTAAGATTACCAAAATACCCCTGCTTATAACAGTCAAATAACTGTTGACTGACGGCAGGGGGTAAAATTGCAACATAACAGCAAACAGTGGGGGGTAAAATTGCAATTATTTCCTTAGGGGGTAGACATACCAATGACCCCTAACTTCAGGGGGTAAAATTGCAGTTTCTATTAAAGGTATTGAATGTAATAAAAAAAAGATGATTTAAAAACAAAACAGTAAATTAAATTGTATCAGAAAAAATGAATTAACATTAAAACAGCAAAAACGGGTTAGACCGGATTCGAGCCGGTGACCTCCGGGTCAACAGCAACGCTCTCAACCACTGATCTGGGTCTTCTGATCGGAGATTGTTACGCTTTTAATTCATTCATCTACTGACTGAAAAGGGTTATGAACTGCTTCTATCTTAAAAGATTATAATGGCAACGAATAACCTGGGGCCGGGTTTCGAACGCGCGCCCGTACGGTTAACAGACACAACAACAATATCCAACCGAGCTGCATATGTTTTGTGTAGAATTAGGATCTTTTTTGTTTTTAAACATTTACTGTTGTGTCATCTTTGTTCACTAAAACAACACGTAAACCGATTAACATACTCATAAGTTTATGTGTTTGAAACTTTGAATTGAACATCGTATAAAGCCAGAATGTATTAACAGGTGATTAACGGGAATCAAAATGGTCAAGAACATAATATACCGAACAAAGAATTGTATACCGAACGAGCCGAGTCGGTTCCGACGTAACAACTCCGAAGTGATCCTCCGATATCTTCTTCGAGGAATAACGTAAACGAAAATGATTTGAGCTTCTTCGTCGCGGTTCCGGCGTAACCTCCGGTTCCGTCTGTGGGTGTTGTAAAGAAAGTTTTCAATTTGTGAGGAGGAGATGGATTATGCTTAGGAAGAGGATTATTGACATATATATATATATATATATGGAGAAGATCATCCGAGAACCACCTCTTATTGCGAGAACCGCGAGAACCAATGTGAACACAACAAAAAATGCATAAAAATAGCAAAAAATACACAATTTTTTTTTTTAATATTTTTTATATAAAAATCGCTACTTTTCGAAGCAAAAAAAAAAATTTAAAATTTTTTTTTTGCCACTAAAAGTAGCGATTTGAGCATAAAAAATATTAAAAAAAAAAATATTTTAGATTTTTTTAGGTTTTTTTGGGGTTTAGTTTTTAGCATTTTAGCTTGGGGGGGTTAGGTTTTTTTTTGGGGGGGGGGGGGGGGGTTAGGTTTTTTTAGCTATTTTAGGTTGTGTTCACATTGGTTCTCGCGGTTCTCGCAATAAGGGTGTTGGTCGATGTAGGGGGACACTATTCGGGTCATGTTCGTGATTGGTATTAAAAACGGAAACCGTGTAATCGAGTTTCAATCACAACAAATCAGGAAATCAAATGAAAAGGAAGGTTATGGATGTTCTTCGCTGTCAACTGTTTTGGCGGCAATTTTGAAAGGAAAGGTTCAATATAATGAGTGTATATATATAATTAAATCTGGATATATTTCATTCTCCGGTCGTGGCTCAGCGGCTTGTGTAAGTGTGTTAATTTGCTGGACTTTATCGAACCGGGTATGGAGGCGAGGCGGGTTCGATCCCTGTGGCTATCCCTTTTTTGTTTCTTTATCATATTTAACAGCCACCTTTACACAAGGGACCCCTCACCTTATATAATGTGCAGAACTGGCCCCTGCAATAAAGGTTTGGCAGCAATGCAATTTCAGTCCCTGTACTCTCAAGTTCTAGGAAATGCCAAAGTAGTCCCTCAACTTTATTTATTAACTAATTTAGCTTAAACTAACACTAACTTTGGTTACTAACTAGGTTAACTTAACATAACTAACTAGGTTTAACTTAAATCTAACTAGTTTATATTAACGGTTTTAAATTTCAAAATATTTGTATAATTATGAATTAACTAGTTATAAAAATAACTATATATATTTTGGAAATATATTAATTTACTTAGTTAAATAAATAAATAACCATTTTTATAACCGAATTAAATTAGGACAAAAATCTTTAAACGATTATTCATTTTTTGAAAAATTTTCGATGGTTCAAGGTTAGGATTCGAATCTTTCAAAACGGGTCGGATTTAGGGAATCCATTTTGACGGATGTTACACTTCATCTGAGGTCTTCTTAGACCTACTTCGTATTACATCAAGGGTAAGGGACAAGGACAGGTCCACAGCTGACCTGTAGGTGGTAGGCTTTGAAGCCTTGACATTACCTTTGATTTCGGGAGCTAGACCACCTATGAAGCACGCAATGCGCTTAGGTTCAGGAGTGACTAAGTAAGGAACAAGTCTGGACATGGAATTGAAACCCGTAACATATGATCTGCAGTCTAGATCCTTCATGACTAAAGTCAAGAAATCAGTTTCAACTTTCTCTACTTCATGCTGTGGGCAGTATGTTTCTTTCACCAACTCAACAAACTTGGCCCATGAGAGGTTGTACAGAGGAATATTTCCGGTGGATTGAACTAGAGCCTTCCACCAAGTTAGGGCATCGCCCTTGAATGATTGTGAAACAAATTTAACCACATCCTCCTTAGCACAACCGCTTATATCCACCACTGTTTCTAATTCATCGAGCCATTTCATGCAGTCGATGGCTCCCTTCTCCCCAGTAAAGTCTCTCGGTTTACAAGAGACGAAGTACTTATAAATACAACCTTTGTTGAAACGGGGTTCTTTGTCAAACACTATCTTTTTGGATGGTTGACTATTTTGATTCGATGAGTGTACTGATTCTTCTCTTTTTGATGTATGCGGTTTTGTATGGGACTTAGGGTGAGATACAGAATGAGATTTGGAGCGAGTAGCAGTCGACTCCTTGAATACTCGGTCTACAACCTTAGTAACGGTTGTATCTATCATATCCTGTAAATCTGCGCCCGTTATGTTTAGCTTTGCATCATCATTTCTTTCAGCGGTGTGACTATGAGCTTCGTCAGAATTTACCATGATGAAGCTTTGAATGCTACAAATCAGATAACATTAATTGCTTAATTAATGTCTTAACGAATCATCGTATTTGATGATTAACGAGCCATGGTTTTAAATGAACCATATGGGCTGTTGAATTATAACATTTCTAACGAATGGTTATTTTAAAATTATTTTATTATATTTAGCCTAGGTCGTAGAAAAACCATTAAGGCAATGAAAATAGGACATAATCCTTTATATTAGACAGGGGACACATGTCACAGCTGTCGTTGCCGTATTGAAAATATTATAGCACGAAGGTTTGTCACTAAGGATATTTATTATATGGCACAGAGGCCTTGTCTCTGGAAAATTTGAAATATAAGTCAAGATCTTATTAGATCAGAGGCTTTAAGGTTTGAACATAGTTCTTCACCTTTAGACAGGGAGTCATAGCCTGCGATTGTCATCGTTATTAAAAACGATATAATTTAGCCCGTAGGCAGACAAGTAACACCACTAATGGATGTTATAATATGATCATCATATCGATGACATTATCCATGATTTAGTTTGATCATATAGGCTATACAAAGGCCTGGATATAATCCAAGTACCTTGACGACTGGTGTGGTTTCTCAAGCCACACTGCCTGGAGTGTTAACATGTTCTGGATGTTAACCAGGATTTATTGTCTTAAGATGGTGTTACCATCATAGCCATGTTCACATTGACCTATAGGCTAGGTCATACCATTAAGAAGATCTTTTAGAATTGTTTAGCAGATCACTAAAATTCGAATTAAAATCGAGACGATTGTTTGAACAAAGGATACGTTAATTATATGTAATAATAACAAATATAAATTCCAAAAGAAAATTCCATTAATTTAAAAGACATTACAGAATTGCCCTAAACGGGTCTTGAAATAACATAATTAGATGTCCACGTAGGGACGAAATTAAAATTAAAACAAGTCCACACAGGGACTTAAATTAAACTAAATGACTACAAGACAAAATTACAAGAAATCTTCAGTCTTTCTTTTTCCCTTTAAGTAGGCTGGTAATTTTCTTGTAAAACTTGTTTGTCTGCTTCCTGTCTTCTTCCACACGATGCTCAATGTTTTCAACCCTTTCTAAGGCCTGGTTTAAGACCTGCATCTGTTGCGGTGGTAAAGGTTGTGGTTGAGGTTGAGGTTGTGGTTGTGGTGGTGAAGGTGCAGGATATTGGTATCCATAAGCTGGATACCCAGTTGGGTATGCTAGAGGGTAAGGCGAAGGATATAAAGTGTTATAAATTGACGCCTCAACATAGGGGTCGACTAAAGGTGCCTGGTAGCCATAACCCACTTGTGGGTCAAAAGGGTTATACCCAGTTGCTGCTGGGTAAGTAGGGATTAGGTTTCCAAAACCCACTGGTGATGGTGGTGGTACGAAAGTAGCCGGTGTGGTATCAATTACCGGCATGGCATTTGAGGGTCCTCCCATTTGGGGATCCTCAGGAATAGGGGGTAGTTGCTTGAAGCTTGGGGCGAACTAAACCGTGGGCCCCCACACACGGACATACGTGCGTTTCTTTTCCTCCTAGGTGGTTCTGGAGGTGGCGGTGGTTGCTCCTCCACTGGTGGTGGCGGTGGCGTCACCGCACGAAGGTGTGGCTCCTCGGATGGAGGGTGATGTGATGGGGTGTTGGGGTAGGATGGGGTATATTCCCACTTATATTGTCCCCACCTTTCGGCCCATTCATCGGGGCCATGGTAAGGCAATCCCGCGTAAGAGGCAGAACCACTAGAGATGTCAATGGGATGCGTAGGCATCCCAGATGGTGGCATTACTGGATCCGGATCTTCGTCCACATCCTTATCATGGTATTCTTCAGGGTAATGGTCCTCAGGACCCAATGGGTTAGGACCAACAGGATAGTTTATATAATCATTTGGGTCAAAGTGACCCTGTGAGAGCGAATGGTGAGAAAGTTGTAAATGGTGGGACTCATGCGAGTGCTGAGGCCCAAATGAATGGTGATAGGTTGGCGATGTGCTAAGAGAGACAGATCGCCTAGCTGGTTCAATGGAGTGACTCCAATCATTGTAAGGATCTGAACTAAATGTTGCTGATAGTGTGCGACGATGTGATGGTCCTGCTTGGGTAGATGGTCCCCCCTGCATGGGACCTTTTCCTCTGCATCTGACACGTGGCGGAATCTTTAATCAATGAACCTGCCAAATCAAGGAAAACAATATATTTGCTTAATAAAGATGAGGATTAATCCTAGGTCATTTGCCTAGATTCGAAAGTCTAAGGAATGTGCTGCTGTGTCATTGAGATTAAACACAAAAAGCTAGTGTTTAATTCACTCAATGTTGGCTCTGATACCAACCTGTCACACCTCGATATTTCCACATAATCCGGTGGGCTCGGTGGGGAATATCGTGACGTAGTTGATATCATCATAGTCAATTAAACACAGTTATAGCACAACAGAAGGCTTGGAAGGTAAATTACTATTACAACCCAAATCTTTAAAGTACGAATAAAATAATATACAGACGGTTGTAAAGGAATCCACAGGCGGATCCTAAATAAAAATATGAAACGGAGTTCGACAGACTTTATGGCATCTAAGGACTTGCAAGATCCTTTTATTAAACGCCGAGTAGCTCCAGCCTATTACGCGAGGTATATGTCACTTAGTCTTTTGAAAATACGTCAGTTTACACAGGTAAATACAATTAACTGACTCTTTTGAAAATGTTTATGAAAATTGGTTTAAGTGCTCAAGGCATGCAAATTCTTTTATAACTTGGGATAATTACATTTATAATCTTGTATACAGATTTACATGTTTGTCATACAATTGGGGCCCGGTATAAAAGCCGAGACATGATTAACTGACACACCACATATAAAACCCACAAAGGAGTTATCCCCAACTTGTGGGTAATTTATAATTTAGCATTTTGCATCTGTCAGGTGTATGCCTACACCCCGTGCATAGGTCGTGGTCATTAGCTATTTAAATGAGCCAAGGATATCCAGGACACGGTCGTTAACCCCCAATGTTTATGTTATCAAACAAAACGGATTAAAACGGGTTATGCGGATTTATTAATCACAATCCGACCAAATGATCCCATACCCGACCAAGCGGTAATATTTTACCGTATCCCAAGCCCATATAAGGGAAAATAAGTTAAAAGTATTTACCTGAGTTTTAAAGGCAAGAATTTCTACTCAGCCGTATAATTACTAAGACTTTGTGAAGGTATCGTCTACTGGGGCTCCCTAGTCTGGAAGGAAGGTAATATTAACCTATTAGAATACTAACGGGTCTTATTTAAGTCGAGGACTTAGACCGGTTAGTTTTAAAGACGATTTACGGTATGAAAAGCTAGACTAAGCGGTGACCAGAATGGAATGTAATTTAGACCCAACAAGTATGGAGACTTGTATAATATGGGTAAACTAAGTACATTCTGGACTTTGAAGTTTAAATGATAAGGTTAAACCCGTTTCGGTTAATTTGTGCAAACTAGTTACATAAACCGAACCGAACGCGTATAAGCATAAACAGATAACCGGATGAGTCATATACAAATTCCATATGTTATTATGCTTAAAATATGTTTTGACATCAGTAGGATATCAACATGTATGCTCATAAATGTTTTAAACACGAATTAAGCCTCATAAGGGCGTTTTGGTCATTTTAAGGTTTATAAAAGGGGTTTGTATGTAAACTGAAAATCTGGTCATAAGCATTCTGTGAAAATATTTGATTCATGATATTAAATCAGTAGGCTATCAATTATATGTGTGGTTTACGATTTATGGCCAAACTATGCACCGTAGGGGCATTTTGGTCATTTCACACATAGTTTTAGGGACTTATTTGGGGTTCTGAGTTCATGACTTATACCTACTGTAAAAATATTTAAAATGGTTTATAAAATCAGTGGGTAACAAATCTAGGGTTTTATATCAAAATTATGTTTAAATCTTGATTTGCATGCTAAAGGGCATTTTAGTCCTTATAAAAGCATAAATTTTGATTAATTGCATAACTTCAGTTTATGACCAGAATGTAAGTGTCAAAATATTCTAATTATGTTTACAAATCAGTTCTTAATTCATTTGCATCTTCATTTATATTAAAAACTTTATTTTTGACAAAAGAGCATACTAGTCAACATAAAGCACAATAACGGAAACAAGCATATAAACTCAGATTACTATGTGACTGATGGAGAGTGTGAATCCCGAGTGTTAACGTGTGTATTTTGTGTGTTTTATTATCTTCTTAGCGATAATGTGCCTTGAATATGTTAACTATGTGTGGTTGTGGTTTTACAGGTAAAACGCGTAATACAGTGAAGTTAGAGAGTTTAGTGATGAAACGAGACAAGTACGGATGATTATTAAAGAGAAATCACGTTAAATGGGAGTTGTTCGGGTCGAAAGATAGCTCAAAGGAACAAGATACGAGAAACATTAAAGTTCAAGGGTCTGAATGCCATTAGCTGAAAGTTGAGTTGTATGTGAATTGAGGGTTCATGAGCACCTACGTAGCTTACGTTTGGAATACCGTAAGTTACGGTCATATCCAGGCAAAATAAGAAAAAGAAACAGAACCTACAAATCGTAGGTTACGTTTCACTTCGTAGGTTACGGTTTGGGAATTAATGTTCAAACAGAATTTTTAAATCGTAGCTTACGACTTATTTTCGTAGCCTACGACCTGGTAAAGTCAAAAACGACGTTGAAGGCCTTTCAAGATATATATATATAGGGTTTTAAATGTTGGGGAGTGGGAGGACTTTTAGGAACAATATAATCATCATCATCTCACGAGACAAGGGGCAGCCGACAACAACATTAAATCCATCATCATCATCACATCGTCCAAGGAAGACACCCCTAGTCAATAACACAATCATCAATATTGACGGCAAGACTTGGGGAAGAGAAAAACATCATCATTAGCAACAAGAAGACATCATTAACACTTGTGACCTCATCAGATCATCATACGAAGACTTTGAGGATACCTTGTTGGACGATTTCTTTTTGGGAATATTGATACATCTTGGAGTTTGTTTTTTTTTTTTCTAATCAAGAATCATAATTCCTTCCATCATATTAACCACAACAAAGATGTTTTCAACTATTTATCAAGTCATTGACGATCAACTGAACGAGATGAGCGGCTAGTCTTTTTAATGGTTTCCTTCGGATGGAGGGTTTTTGTAAGTTAATAGATATTATGTGTTTGATACAATCGTTTAACCTGGTGATCTAATGTAACGCCCTAATACGTTTTAACCAAATTTTGACGCAGCGGAAAATACATACTAAAAATTTCTTTATTTCACTTAAATACATTAATCCTTTTTCCTAAATTAATTAAAAACTAACATACGTATATCGAATTAAGTGACCACATACACACCCAAGTACAACCCATGTCTTGACTCGATCTTCAACCGCTTACACATCTTGAACAAACATTCATAAACCTGTATAACCTGCAGTCACCACAACCAATTACTTCATTAGCAACTAGTGACATAATATATAAACTTTAAAACGTGCATAATCAAACATCAACATCTCTTATTCTCGTTCATATAAGTCCATTCGTCCATCCATTCGGACACTCTCGTACGACTTCCATACCTAACCTTCACTCTCCATTATTAGTATACCTGCACTTTCATTTCATTCTTAACAGAAAACAATTAGCATCATTATACTTTCCTATTCACTTTCGACTTCTTTTTCCGTAAACTTACCTATTTACTTCCATTGTTTAATACTTTCACATGTATCACAATAATGATCATAGTACAATATATTTTACATCTAAAGTGTAAGTCCGGGATTTACTTACCTTACGCGCCCGTATTTGCATTCGCTTACTTGAGTCTTCTTGTCCCGTTAGCCTTCCACGCTCCCATCCATCTTGACATGATCCCTATACTTTCATGTCATTACATTTACATCCTTATTAGTATACATGATTATTCATATGAACGATCATATCAAGTTCATATCTCACATATGTATTTCATTAGCCGATTCAAACAAGCATATAGCATACTCGACATCATCATAACACAACCTTCACATATTATTGTCATTTAGACATTTCAACAAACACGTGGTGTGCGGACTACTTCCTAGGCACCATGTACAACTAGTTTATGCATAATCTTCCTAGTTCATTCATATTTCATCAAATCTTCTTACTAATCAACAAGTATCATTAACACATAAACATCAAACATAGCATCATCATATTTCTCCTAATTCCTCTAACAAGAATTCATCATACCCACATAATACATCAATCTTTCCACAAGACTTGGGCATAGGTGGTGATTCTAGTTATCATCTTCACCATAACTAACGGGTTTTACCTCTAATCATCAAATTAACACAAACCATACGTAACCCATGTTCTATACGAGGATTCTAACCCTTGTACATGATTAATTTCATATTAACTCACGGATTAGAACATAACCCACTTCACCCATGATCACAAATCTTAGAATTAAGACATACCTTATGATCCCCTCGTGATGGTGATCATTTATCCATGCTCGGTTATGATTTTAAGCGTCATCTTGCCTTCCAATTTGAGCATAAAGATGAAGTTAGGGTTTGAGGCTCCTTGGGAGCCTCCTGCTCGTTGATGAACACACACACACACACGATGTGTGTCTATGTGTGTGTGTTGTTTACTTTTAATAAAACAACTTTCAAGTTGTTCACTTTGGTCCCTCATGTTTCGTTTTAATTAAATAAGGCTACCACCCTTCGTTTAATACCAACGATACTAATATTCAACTAGGTTAATTATTCCTAGTTAATGTTCATTTACGGGTTCACTTTTCCCCTAACGGTATTTTACCCGTTCCTTTATATTAACCGGGTTTAAATTACCAAACCCATTTTTGGGGTGTTACATCTAAGCATTCGATGCTTTTCACCATGGATTTAATTTATTGGTTGTAAACAGTTACGTTTATTTAAACCTTAATTTCTAAGCATTCAGTTCCCGAGAGTTCTAGTAATTGGGATATATTTGACATGGGGTTAGGGTTTGTAAATTGTAATTGATAATCATTCGATAACCTCCCGTTATGTAGTGACCGGAGTACTTAGTCGTTGGTTATCACAATTAATTAATCGAGTTTAATACCTATGTCTATGTAGGTTACGATTAAACACATAGTTGAAGTTAACTGGAAAACCTGAAATCTGGAGGAACCATCTTCTCTCCTACTGATTTAAACTTCACTTTTAGTTCGTAATTTCTAGATAACCAATCAAATCCACAACTGATTTTTACTTTTTCTATAGTAGTTAATTAAAACTGAGCATTACACACTTTCCACAATCCTCCTCTGGTTCGATATCCGACTTACTCTAGCTACTAGTTTATTTCGGTTTTTGCATGTCACTAACGACAGACATCAGTGACCTTGTAGTATAACCTCAGAGGGTTATGCTACAACATAAAATGGTCACAAAGGAACCTTAATGCATAAAGAAAATAAGCTAATTCGGGTCAGAACTGAAAGTTAAAGCAAAAGTCAAGCTTTTGCGACTTTCGGTTACGAACCGAGCTTAAACTTAGAATTGTCGGGTTGAATATGTTTAGACATGTTCTAATAATGTTTACCAAGTTATTAAAGTGACAAAACATGTTTTATAATTTCTACATTATCAGATTTGAATTTATTTAAAAACTGACCCGTTTGACTTTTTATTTTAATTACTTTGACCCGACAATTAACTAAGTAAACGTGGTAATTAGGAGGTGCCCTTTTGAGGGATTAACACCTACCTAATTACGATCACGTAGCCATATTCGCATCGAACAATGGCTGGACCGTTTAGGTCTAAACCGAAAGTCAAAGCTGTTTAACGGTAACTTTGACTTTCAGCTTTTAAGAGCATAAAAACTGAACTAGAGAGGGTAAGGACACTTACAACAGGTCTTAGCTTGAAGATTAGAATAAGAGGAGCTTCCTTTTTTATCAGGAACCTCAGAGAATGAGAAGAGAAGTGATTTTGGAAGGTGCAAGTTCAAATGACCACCAAAGGCACCTATTTATACAAATTCAAGGTGTTCCAAGATCAAGCCAGGTGTTTAGGATCATCCTCAGATCATTCCAGGTGTCCTAGTGTCAGTAAAAACCATCTAAGAATCCCTGGTTTCGAAATAGAGTAGTTTGTTTGGAGAGCAAGGAAAAATTCTGCAGCTGGTAACATGTTTCTGCCCAGACCTAGCCGTCGCGCCCCGCGACTGGAATGGACCCAAGGGGTCGCAGCCCGCGACGCATACCAATATCAGCGCAACATGTTTGACAGTTGGCAGGATCAGTCCCTCAACCTTATAACTCATAATAACTTTTATTTTAAGCACTTTTGGCCCTTATAGTTAGTTCTTTGATGATCTTAAAGGTGTGGTCAAAAGTTGACCCGAAGGTACTAGTTTCATTCGTTGACGCTTTTAACCCTTCTTAATTAATATCAAGTATTCTCAGAAGTATATTTGAACATTACGAAGCCTCGGGTTTGTTAAAAGGTCACTCAGAGGTAAGAATTAACATGTTGACACGTTTAACCCCTTTGTCCCGTAAACTTTCAATTGTTTTCACAATTGGCTTCTCATGCCCAATAATTTACTTGTTTGAGAATACGTACATTGTGTAAGGTCAATCAGAGGCGTAAGTTTAGCATGTTGACACTTTTAGTCCCTTCGCATACATCTTTTCACTGTTTGTCAACTTTAGTCCTTTAAAGTCAACTCTTTTCACATTTAGGGTTTAGGACACGTGTCTTCACATAATTGGTCACGATTTTACGAGGTGTTACATTTCATGCAACATGTTGTGTGCGTACCATCAATAAAACATAATATACAAGTAGTTATAGCATATTCTTCCTAGTTCATCCATGGATTAATCTAATCTTTCACAATCATTAATATAACCATACAATATATGTTTCATATCAATTTATCCATC
The DNA here is from genome assembly GCA_030545235.1 of Helianthus tuberosus. Taxonomy (NCBI): domain Eukaryota; kingdom Viridiplantae; phylum Streptophyta; class Magnoliopsida; order Asterales; family Asteraceae; genus Helianthus; species Helianthus tuberosus. Next base: position 20,928 of record JARYGA010019522.1, read on the forward strand.
TAAACACTTTCTATAACATTAATTTAACATCAACATTACACAATTCATCCATAAACTTCACTAAACTTCATTATCTTACAAATATAAGTGGATTTTACCCCAAACTATCAATATAGTCAAATTCAAGCATAATATAACATCCACACATTCATATTAACTAACATTCTTGTTAAATTTTACAATACATTCATGGATTACACATAACCCACTTCATCAAACATCACTAAAACATAAAATTCAACTTACTTGGTGTTAAGAACACTTAAGTGATCATAATTCTTAGTTCATGCATCCATTTTGCCCTCAAATTCCCTTCTAATTTGACAGATTTTGTGTTGTTTAGGGTTTTGTTCTTCCCCCCTTGCTCTTCACGTTGCACAGACACACACACATATGTGTTATGTGTGTGTTTTGTGTTGTAAATTAATTATCTTACTTTTCTAATTGCCCAAGTTTGGCCCCTCAAGTTTTGAGCATTTTACTTTATGGTTAAACTTTTATTATCATGCATTTCTAACTTAACATATTCATATTCATACATATATTTATATTTTGGGGTGTTACAACAAAAGAAGACCTTAAGAAGGGTGATCGTGCATGTACTTCGCTTTCGAGAAAGAACACGTTAAAACGGAAATTGAGTAAAGCCATAAAATCATTTGCAATATTCAAAAAATGT
>JARYGA010019523.1:0-47668 GCA_030545235.1 Helianthus tuberosus
TTTGTTTTGTAAGGGGAAATAGTCAAGTTTGACCGATTTGAAGCCATGTTTTAACTGGTTCAGGCTCAGTTTGAGTGGGTTCAAACTAGTATCGAGGCTCGGGTTGGCTTCAAACTAGATACCCTAAAACTGGCTTCAAAATCGAGTTTGGTTTGGGTTCAAAATCGGGTTTTTTTTTCTCACCGCCGCACCTAGCAAATGGGCTGGACTAAAATAAACCAATAGCTCGGGCTGAATATGTAGAAGCCCAAGCCCAATGAAGACACTAATAATTTATGAAATTGTCTATCATTCTTATTCTTATACTTCCATTCTCAAATCCTCAACACATCTTTTGCCCACTTTTAAATTAAGATTATAATTAAGTATTTTGTTATAACTTCAAATATCTGGTGTTATTTTTATAAATAATAAAAAATGACATAACAGTTTTATTGTATCTATATTATTGGTTTGGTATTGCAAAGTATGTTAAATTAGGTTATATTTGTAGTGAAACATGAGGGATATCTTTTGGAGAAGTATGGGGAGGAAAGTAGCCAACACCGAGAACTTGACACAGAATTGTGGTACCGAGCTTCCGGGGGAAAGAAGAGAGGTAAAGTATATGGGTTAAGCAATCTTAAGAATGATTTTAACGTTCAGCATCATGGCAAACAAGACCAAGAGGTATGTTTATTCTTTTAAGTTGTTTGGTTCAAACATGTTTAAACTCAAATATTGACATTATTTTTTCATGCAACCACTTCTCAGTTAATAATATGTTAACTTTTGTATGGATATTATTTAAAATAGGCTATTTGACCTTAGAAGTCAAACTGATTTTTTCTCTTTATTCTATAATTGTATAAATTGTGATAATGTTGGCCATTAATATTTCACTTTGCATTGGTTTTATTAGATTGAAAGGTTGAATGTGATTATCCAAGATATAGTGAAAGAAAAAGAAGAAGAAAAAGAAAGGTTGAACGATATTATTGCGGGATTGGTGGTGGAAAAAGAGAAAGATAAGGCGGAGAAAGAGGCTATGAATGAAAGGATAGCAAACATTGAAGCGATGCTAAAAGCTAGGTTTCAAAACGTATAATCATCGACTTAGGTTTCAAAACGTATAAACACTTTGTTTTGAATATGTATTTTGTTATGATAACTTTGGTATTTGATGTTTCAAGTGGGATGTTTTATACAATTATGAAAATTTAATAATATGTAAAATTTAAAATTGACAATATATGCAGGTTAAAATAGAAAATGGATAAAAATAATTTTTAAAAAATAAATAAAAATAGCGACTGCAAAAATGGTCGCAATTTTTCAAAAGGCAAGCGGTTGCAAAATGGTCGAGCTTGTAAAAGACAGGCGGTCAGAAGACGATCGCAGTTTGTAAAAGGTATGCGGTCGGAATACAGTCGCATCAAGACCGTCGCAACCGAAGTCCCACAAAACTAGGAACAGTCGCATTATTTGTGACCATTATTAAAGTCGCAAAACTTGGGTCGCAAAAGATAGCAGCAGTTGCAACTTAGTCGGAATAGAGCAATTGCGACGGGTGTTTTTCCGATTGTAGTTCCAGTCGGAAAATGGTCGCAACAGGGCAATTGCGACTGGTTTGCGACCAAAATTGCGGTCGGAAAAACCTAGTTTTCTAGTAGTGGATGAGTCTATGTCCAGGCATTATCTTCAATGAAACTTTTAGTCCTATTGTCAAACCTACCACCATCATAATGTTTCTCTCTCTCTCTTACTGTTATGAAGCAATGGAATCTTCGTCAACTGGATGTTCCAATGCTTTCTTGCATGATAACCTTATACAGACGGTTTACCTCAAACAACCACAACGTTTTGTTGATACCAAACATCTTAATCATATATTTCTATTACACAAGTCTTTGTATGAGCATGGTAACACCATTTTTCACAAGCCCTTAGAGCATTGGGCTTTACAGGATCAAAGACTGATATGTTCCTCTTCACTTACAAGTCTGGGAATACTCTTTTGTACATCTTGGTTTATCTTGTTAACATTGTTGTTAGTGGTAACAACACCATAGTTGTAACAAGCCGATCTCATTAGAGATGACGTGTTACACAATACATTAATTTAGAGTAATTAAAAATGATTTCCTTAAGGTCGCAATACAGAAGTACATTTTTGAACTCATCCAGTGAGCTGATGTTTTGTTTTTTTTTTTTATTGTAAATCAATATCTTCTTCTATGAGCACCTCCCAGGTTTCATCTCTTATGGATTATACCTTTATCTTTGACCATGTCATATATCGTTAGGTTGTTGGCATCCTTCAATATGTTACTCTTTCATGACCATACATTACCTTTGATGTTAGCAAAGTATGCCAATACATTCTTGCTCCATTAGAAAATTACTGGCGTGCTTCCAAAATCATTCTTCGATACTTAAAGCGCACTCTTGATCATGGATTTTTGGTTCGCCATAACTCTGGGTCTCGACTTCGGTGTGCGTTAGGTATGTTATGGTTTTATTGATATTTTAAGCACATTTTACGTTTTAGTCAAGTTTTAAATTTATAAAACACGATATTCTACTAACACTAAACACACACATGGGCAAGTGCACCCATCGTGAGCGTAGTATAGCGTTGGTAAGATACCGAGGTAGTCCAATGACTCAAGAGCTTTTAATACTGGTTTATCCTCAACGTCTAATCAAACTAAAATTTTTGAGAAAAGATTTTAAACATGAAAAATAAAAACTAAAAATGCTGAAAATAAAATTGATAATAATACAGATAGACTAGATGAATCACTTGGATCCGACTCACCTTTAAGTTATCCTTTGATGATTTCCGCACCTTTGCACTTTTTAAGAGATTATCTTAGTTATAGTAGTAGGCCCCTCTTTTAAAGGTGACGTTACCCTCAACCCTGTGGTTTGAGTCAGCAAGGATACAATCCCAAAGGGTCGGAATATTGAAAGATAATTAATTAAGTTATTAATGCGAAAAGTGGTAGGCCCCTCTTTTGAAGGCGACGTTACCCTCGGCTAAGTGGTTTGAGTCAGCAAGGATACAATCCCAAATAGCCGGTTTAATGTATTAATAGTAGTTTACATATGAGGGGATCAAGCCATTCACACCCCCGCCATCCAATAGCAGTGGGTATTGAAGGAGGTCCTAGTAAGCTTGACCCAGGTCCTTGTAGGATCTGTACACTGAACAAGGCAAGAACCTTACTAAACCATTCCCTTAACCCCCGACCAGGTAACCAACATATCTCTATATAGACCGTAGAGATATGAATGGTGAAAATCTTTTACTTTATATAGACAGTAAAGTAATGCCAAGACACCACAGACAAATGATAAAGAAGTTTCACCTTCAACATAAGAAACTAGTTGTTAAAGTCATTAATACAAAACCAATTAAAAAGTGCGAAAAGATTAAAAATCAAAAGTAATACATTAAAGACTTGTCTTCACCAAGTGATGTAAGAGACTTAGCCAAACATGGCCTTTGATTGACAAGAACTCTTACGATCAATCTTGCATCCCGAGACTACTACACACACTCTAAGGTGGATGATGGATGATGGTGGTGGATGTGGGTGGTGGAGTGGTGGCAAAGTGGGAGAGAGGTGGTTTGCCAAGGGATGCCTTTGAAGTGAGCCAAGCATACATATTTATAGCCTGAACAGAAGTCCGACCACGGCCCCGTGTCCGCTGGACATGCTCCCGTGGCCAACCATTTTCTCTTCCTTCATTAATTGTGTCACACCCCAACCAATGGCGGAAACAACGGGATGAGACGAAGTGTGAAGATTGCTAGAGACATCATAACGCTATTTGTGACAATATTTAATAAACCGATTTCATTTCATAAAGTAAAATTGTCAACATTACAAGAAATTCAAATACAACAAGTTCAAAGAAGTACATAACAACATAAGCAAAAATTGATACAACATATTAAACCTAAACGTCTATATGTGTATCTAGGCATCAACACTACTTCTTTTCATAGCATCGTCATCATCAACCTGTAACATGTTTAAAATACAATTCAATGCAAAAGCAAAGGCGAGTATACAAGTTTATGAATAAGTATAAGTATAAAAGTTTAAAAATGAATCCACATGGCAACTTAGTTTATACGAGATCAACCTAACATGGCATGCAATATTTCTAGCCAATCCTCTGTTTACGCAAGAAAGTTTAGCTAATTCAACATGACCCAAGTTTAAGGGGGGCGGTGCGTTACTCCTATAGCGCTATACATGTCAAATGGAGGCTCGTGAAAGCTAATGACTAAAACATATCACATAAGTATGGTCCACGTAAGCATCAAGTATCATAACATAGCATTCATGTGTAAGGATTGTTTTGTGCATTGCATAAAGAATAAGTTTAAGTGTAATTTAATAGTTAAACATGTTACACCCCAAAAAGTGGTAAACATAAAAGGGGGTTGCGAGTATACTCACGGTTTTGCAAGCTTTCCTACTTGAATCCGTGAAGGGTTGATTTGATGGAGGGAACACCAAGTTATCCTACAAGAGGAAAGTCAAGGTGTATGAGTAATTTGAAAGAAAGAGGGAATATTCGGACTTAGATTCAAGAATGACAAAGTATGTATTAGGAAAATATTCACTATGGTATTAGCACTTGTCTTGACACTATAGTAATCCTTAGGGATTGTATATGATTTCATAGGTTCAAGACCTATTAGAATCGTGACAAGGAACTACACACATAGTGAGAAACTTATTAACTTGGTAGAAGATTTATATAATCACTATCAAGGGTTCGGTTTATAATATATATACATAATAATATATTTAGTCATGTAGGAGGTGGGAGGTTGAACCTTCCACTTTGGTACCTCTTGGTGTCATGTAAGTCAAGTAGGAGGTGGGAGATGAAACCCTCCACTTTGGTACCTCGAATGATATGTTAACATATAGGTCATGTAGGAGGTAGGAAGGCGAACATTCCATTTAGAAACCTCATAGATATGTACAAGGAATAATACAACTAAACTAAGTAAAACATCAAGAGGTGTGTGGACTTGTATGTAGGTTAGCCTAGGCTAACCATGTAGTCACACTATCTTCAAGTTCAAGACTTGGCACCACTTGTGAGCTAATAACTCGATTAAAACAGAAAGTTTGGAGTGTTTAGACACTCCTATTTAGTGTAAAACATTCTTGGTTTAGCTTTACTAATCATATTATGGACTAGAAGCATAAGAACACAAGCTTGTTTGAAGTATTCAAGAGTTTAAGAAAGTTTGAAACAAAACAGAAAGTTTATGGACAATTTTAGGGCCCTTCCAGGTCTGATTTCTCCAAGGAGAAACCAAGGAATCAAACCCAAAGATTATCCAATCAATTAGGAAGAAGAATCAAGTGATTTGGTTGAGTTTTGAGCAAGTTATGCTCAGTTTTGTATGAAGGTATGAATCTGTCCGAATTTCAGAATCTTGTAAGAACTTGAGAGTGATTTTGGAGAGATTTGAGAGTGTTGAAAGTGTAGGATGGCTTGGAGAAGATGAGTATTTATAGGGGATGAGTTTAGGGTTTAAGTGGGTTGTAATTAATAGGATTAGTTGGTGATTTAATAATAATAAAAAATAATCAACCCAACCCATTAAAGGGTGCAGCCGTAAGGCTGTGTCATCAGCCAATTACCTTTTTTTTTTGTTTGGCAACATGTGTTAGGTTTAGAAATGCTAATACTAATAAATCATGTGAATACCAATTAATCCAAGGTGTCCTCATGGTTAGATGGTTCAAAAATATAATAATAATAATAATAATAATAATAATAATAATAATAATAATAATAATTAATTGTCATACAAAGCTGCGATCAGACATCTTCTAATCCTTTTTATTATTATTTTTTTTTTCACTGTCTAAGATACATGTTTGTAGTATACATTAAATATTCATGCATACATTTAAATATTCATGATGATGTGCATGGTTATTTAACATGAAAAAAAATGTAAGAAATCAATAATAAAAAAAAATAGATGAATGATGACGAAGTCCAGCCGCAAGGCTAGGCTGTTGTCTTATTATTTCTTTTGTTTTAATTTTTTTTAATTCAATATTAATATAATATTAGGTATTATTATACTATTATTATTATTATTATTATTATTATTATTAGAATTTAACCTTAATTTAATAGTTAACAAGCATGTATAAGTTATGAGTACCAGTATGTCGAGTATCGGTTGCGCGTATGCATTCGAGATTGATAACGTATAACCCAAGTATTGCAACACGTATAAGCATTTATAAAAGAAAATAGTATTTCATATAAAAGATTCATTTCATTATGATCAAAGTCTCGGATTTACAATGGCTTGAAACGAAAAGACGATTATAAGAATACAGGATTTCAAAAAAAAAAACAGAATTATGAACAAGACTTGCTATAAATGGAAAGTACAAATAAGCGGGGCGTTACAGTCTCCCCTCCTTTAGGGAATTTCGTCTCGAAATTGAGGAAGACTTAGGGAACAGATGTGGATATTTCGCCTTCATTTCACTCTCGAGTTCCCGAGTAAATTCAGCGCCACGTTTTCCTTCCCATCGAATCTTGACAATAGGAATTCGACTGCGCCTCAATTGCTTGGCTCCTCGGTCCATAATTTCGACCGGTTTTTCTACAAAGTGAAGAGTTTCGTTGACTTGTAAATCTTCGAGAGGAACGTGCAGTCCTTCATCCGCTAGACACTTCTTCAAGTTGGATACGTGGAAGACAGGGTCTACATTGTTGAGTTCTTCAGGCAGGTCCAGTCTATACGCAACCTTGCCGATCCTTTCAAGAATTCTGAAAGGACCAACGTAGCGAGGTGCGAGTTTCCCTTTCTTGCCAAATCGAACCACGCCTTTCCAAGGGGATACCTTGAGAAGCACGTAGTCACCTGTCTCGAATTCCATGGGTTTGCGACCCTTATCGGCGTAGCTCTTTTGTCGGCTCCTGGCTTTTAGTAAGTTGTCTCGAACCTGTAAAATCTTGTCCGTCGTCACTTGTATAAGCTCGGGACCAGTGATTTGAGCTTCACCAATCTCGTGCCAACAAATAGGCGAACGGCACTTGCGACCATACAACGCTTCGAAAGGTGCCATTTTAATACTCGTGTGATAACTGTTATTGTACGAGAATTCGACCAAAGGCAAGTGTGTATCCCAGTTGCCACCAAAATCTATTACGTATGAACGCAGCATATCCTCTAAAGTTTGGATAGTACGCTCGGTTTGACCGTCTGTCTGAGGGTGGAAAGCAGTGCTAAGGTTAAGTTCAGTACCCATAGCAGATTGAAAAGTTTGCCAAAGACGAGACGTAAAACGAGCATCACGATCGGAAATGATGTCAATGGGAATACCATGACGACAGATTATCTCATTAGTGTAGACTTTAGCTAATTTCTCGACTTTGAAATCTTCACGAATGGGGAGGAAGTGAGCTGATTTGGTCAATCGATCTACGATCACCCAAATACTATCATGACCAGAAGAAGTGCGTGGAAGCTTAGTGATGAAATCCATGGCAATGCTCTCCTATTTCCAGATAGGAATCCTTGGTTGTTCGAGCAAGCCAGAGGGGCGTTGATGTTCGGCTTTCACCTTCGAATAAGTGAGACATTTCGAGACGAAAGTGGCTATATCTTTCTTCATTCCAGGCCACCAATAGGATGTACGCATATCATGGTACATCTTGTCGGCACCAGGGTGAATAGAATACTTTGTATTATGTGCCTCCTTCATCAGGAACTTTGGAAGGTTAACACGATTAGGAATCCAGATACGATTAAGATAGTATAAAATACCATCAGGTTTGGACACGAGACTCTTTTCAGCACCACATTGCATCTCGTTGTAGAGGTTACCCTCGTTAACAGATGAATATTGAGCGTCTCGTATGCGATTCTGAAGATCGTGGATGAGTTGGAAACAACGGATACTTTTGACATGAGTTTTACGACTAAGGGTGTCCGCTACTACATTCGCTTTACCTGGGTGGTATTTGATTTCGCAGTCGTAGTCGTTTAATAGTTCCACCCAACGACGTTGACGCATGTTCAATTCTTTTTGGTCAAAGATGTGTTGAAGGCTCCTATGGTCGGTGAAGACCACACACTTAGTACCATAAAGGTAGTGTCGCCAAATCTTCAACGCAAAAACAACTGCGCCAAGTTCAAGGTCGTGAGTAGTATAGTTTTTCTCATGTATCTTGAGTTGCCTTGATGCATAAGCGATGACCTTGTCTCGTTGCATAAGCACACAACCAAGGCCAAGGCGGGAAGCATCGCAATATACGACGAAGTCGTCGTTTCCATCAGGAAGTGTGAGGATAGGAGCATTGCATAGCATGTCCTTGAGCATCTGAAAAGACTCCTCTTGCTCGGGACCCCAAACAAAAGGTTTCTCTTTTTGAGTCAAGGAGGTCAAAGGGACGGCGATTTTTGAAAAGTTGGAGATAAAGCGACGATAGTAACCAGCAAGACCAAGAAACGAACGAATTTCGGACGGAGATTTAGGTGTGATCCAATTCTCTACAGCTTCGATTTTAGCGGGGTCAACGTGAATACCAAGTTCGTTGACAGTATGACCAAGGAATTGAACCTCTTTTAACCAAAATTCACACTTGGAGAATTTGGCGTATAGACGTTCAGCACGAAGGAGTTCGAGGATAAGACGCATGTGTCGTTTATGCTCTACTTGTGTCTTAGAATATATGAGAATGTCGTCGATAAAAACGATCACGAAACGGTCCAAGTACGCTTTGCACACGCGGTTCATCAAATCCATGAATACAGCAGGCGCGTTGGTCAAACCAAAGGGCATGACCACGAACTCGTAATGACCATAACGTGTACGGAAGGCGGTTTTAGGCACATCTTCTTCGAGAACTCGAAGTTGATGATACCCAGAACGAAGATCGATTTTCGAAAAGCAGGTAGCACCTTGCAATTGATCAAAGAGATCATCGATGCGTGGAATAGGGTACCGGTTCTTGATAGTAAGCTTGTTGAGCTCACGATAGTCAATACACATTCGAAATGTCCCATCTTTCTTTTTGACGAAGAAAACGGGAGCGCCCCAAGGAGAAGTACTAGGGCGTATAAAGCCTTTATCAAGAAGCTCTTGGAGTTGACTCGAGAGTTCTTGCATCTCGGAGGGTGCTAAGCGGTAAGGTGATTTAGCGATAGGCGTTGCGCCAGGCACTAAATCGATTCGAAAGTCGACAGAACGAGCAAGAGGCGGTCTAGGAAGATCGTCGGGAAATACATCAGGGAAATCACGTACAACGGGAACGTCGCTTATGCTTGGGCCTTTGTCCCTCTTTTCCACAATGTGGGCGAGAAAAGGCGAAGGTACCCTTGCGCAAGCATTTGTTTGCTTGGATACACGACATAAGCTTAAGGCCTTGAGAAGGCTTTTCGCCATAGACGTGTAGGGAATCACCGTTCGGAAGAGGTAGACGAATAAACTTCTCAGAACAGACAACTTCAGCACGAACTCGCCTAAGCCAGTCCATACCTACTATGACGTCGAAACTACCCATTTGCATAGGTATGAGATTGATAAAAAACGTATGATCGTTAAGGATCAATGAACAATTGGAGAGAACGGAATCGACAGCGACGGTTTTACCATTAGCGACCTCGACAGCGAAAGACTTTGGCAACTTGGAGCGTTTACACTTAAGCAAAGATTCGAATTCTAACGACACAAAACTTTTATCAGCGCCAGTATCAAATAGACAAGAAGCATAAATATGGTTTACAAGGAACGTACCAGTAATGACGTCATTCGAGTTTTGAGCTTGAGCAGTAGTGAGGAGAAAAGCTCGGCCCCTAGCAGGTTGTTGAGCTTGTTGTTGTTGCTGTGGCGGTCGCTGCTGCTGCTGCTGTTGATGCAGCTGTTGTGGAGGTTGATAACGTTGGGGACAGACATTGGCGAGATGATTAGGATCGCCACACTTGAAACATGCTCGCACAGGGGCATTTGGAGCTTGCGGGAAGTTTCGGCATCGGTTAGCAAAATGACCATACCTCTGACAGTTGGCACATTTGCGACAGGGTACGTTGGTAGGATGATGAAACAGACAGGTGGTGCATTTGGGATGGGTTCCAAAATAACCTTGTTTTGGTGGTTCGGTGTTTGCGGGTGCAACGGCGGCTAAGGCTTGTAAGGGTTGTGGGTTTGGCGGAGTGCCGACTGCACAGTTTTGGCTTGAAGCCTTCCGCTTCTTGCCTTGGTTTTTCTTGGATGATTGGGAGGGTGAGGGCTCATCAGTAGCAGTGTTGATTGTAGCTTGGCGTGCATTCTTTGTTGAAACCTTGTCAAAGGTTCCATGAAGAACGCAGTTGTTGTTAAGCTCGGTGGCTATACGAAAAGCATCTTCGATGGTTTGGATTAGCAGAGGCAAGGTGGTTTGTCAGGGAAGGTGCAACACAACGAACGAATTTGGCTATGGTCTTGGGGACGGTCTCAACTTGTCCAGGGCAGAGGACACTGAGTTGTTTGAAGCGCGTAATCAGACCATCCATGTCACTCCCCTTCTGAGTAAGGTTCCAAAATTCGTTCTCCAATTTTTGGAGTCTGTGAGGAGGACAGAAGTGGTCTCTCATAAGCTGTTTGAGATCACCCCAAGGCATAGCATGTGCCACCTCGTTTCCCCTCTTGTTGCGTTCTGTTGTCCACCATTCGAGTGCCTTTTCACGAAACACCCCAGTTGCATTCAAAGTTCTTAGTTCATCAGGGCAGCCACTTTGCAGGAAGGTAAGCTCGATTGCATCAAACCAATTCATCATGGCGGTAGCGCCATTTTTGCCAGTAAACTCTAAGGGTCTCCAAGCCATGAATTGCTTGAATTGGAAGGTCGATTTGGGTTTGTCTCCCTTTGAGTCGACAGAGCCATGTAGTGAATCGGTGTTTGGCTGGATCTTGCTAAAAATGTCGGGTAGGACCTTAGCCATTTGCTTGGCCATGAATTTCATGCAATCCTTTTGTGACATGGTGTTGGAAGTCGAACCTTTCTTTGACTTGGTTTTCTTTGATGCACCGCTGGACGACATCTAAGAATGGAAAGAGAAGGAATGGATGAGACTTGATCATAAATTCAAAATAAGTTTGCAAGTTTTAGACATCTAGACATGATGTAACACGTATGGTTCACATAGTTAGCATGATTTCAACAAGTATGAACACGTATGGATGCATGGAAAGAGTATAAATTTAGTTTGTTCACGAGAATAATTATTGTTTTTGATTGCGCGAGACGTGCGAATTGTGTAACGGTTTTGAAATGAACGAGGTAACAAGTATAAAATCACATATAAATTGAATCACATAAAAGAGAGGCTCATAAAACATAGGATTGTTTCGGGTAGAGAAACGTCGACTATTCCAAAGTGAATCGAAAGTCCTTTCAAATTAGAGAAACGTGCTTTGGCCTATAGGTAAGATATTCTCGTCGAGAAGCGATTAACGTTATCTTACCCTTCCAGTTACTACATGTCTCTAATCGATCAAAACAATCGAAACTTTGGCGAGAACGAAAATCGAGGAATGGGACTCAATCGACAAGGTGCGGGCTTCACCCCTAACTTGACGATTTCGTACCCTAATGTGGTTAGTACTCGTCGGGCCAAAATATAATTTCGACACTATGACGAGGTTCCACTAGAGTTTGAATTGGAAATTTACCATTTAGTTGTGGATTTCACTCCTAGCTAAATGGCGAAATTTCGTGCAAAATAAGAATAAGCGGAATGAGAGTCGTTACCAAATTGTGGGTTTCACGCCTATTTTGGTAAACTCGTCTCTTTTGTATAAGAGTGTCTTCAAGTCTTCATGTGTATTGTGTAAAATGTCTTAGGAAAGACATAATGTAAGTATTAAGACCAAGTGAAGAGAAAGGAGCAAAGAAGGAAGCATAAATTTTTAAGCACGAAACAAGAATGGTCAAAAATATGGTTCCTACTATAGACTAGGTCGAACATGGCAATTCTACCTAATTCCCTATAGTTATGGCTCTGATACCAATCTGTCACACCCCAACCAATGGCGGAAACATCGGGATGAGATGAAGTGTGAAGATTGCTAGAGACATCATAACGCTATTTGTGAGAATATTTAATAAACCGATTTCATTTCATAAAGTAAAATTGTCAACATTACAAGAAATTCAAATACAACAAGTTCAAAGAAGTACATAACAACATAAGCAAAAATTGATACAACATATTAAACCTAAACGTCTATATGTGTATCTAGGCATCAACGCTACTTCTTTTCATAGCATCGTCATCATCAACCTGTAACATGTTTAAAATACAATTCAATGCAAAAGCAAAGGCGAGTATACAAGTTTATGAATAAGTATAAGTATAAAAGTTTAAAAACGGATCCACGTGGCAACTTAGTTGTCACACCCCGACCACGTTAAAACAACAAAACCGTGGCGGAAACGTCGGGGAGTGTTGTAACAGAATTATCGTTTCATAACCATGGTAGTTAAATGTTTCGTTTTATTGAATTATCAAATAATGTACATTGTCTTAAAACCAAATAAACAAATTAAACATCGTCTATTATCGTTTTTATATCACTAAGGCCACGTCCAGATCCTAAGTGAACATGCTCCCTAGCAATCATCACGCAACATCACCTGAAACATATGTAAAAATTTAAGTCAGCAAAGAAATGCTGGCGAGTACATAGGTTTTGTAAGAGTATCGGAATCATGGCTCGTTTATGTATATATTGCAATACCTCGAAAACCTTGTTTTGAAAAGTATATAATATTGCAACATGATTAACCAACTCAAATCAAGATGGTTATAATTTATAAAAATCTCGTAGCCATGATTCTTAACCCCAAAACATTTGCTTTAGTAAACTAATTCGTAAAACATCTCGTTAAAAACTCGTTAATAAAACTCGTATGGTTTATATCATTTCAAAAACCTCGTTGTGTGATATCGTTTCAAAATCGTTTCCCCAAGTGAACTAAATAATGTCATGCAATGTAATATGATAAAAGCACTTATATATAAGATGTACCAGCGGCGTATCTACCATGCTTTTATCATGCTACACCCGTCCCATTATCTAATCACTACCCAAAACCAATCGTTCGTTCAAATCGTTTACTTCGTTTAGATCGTTCCAATTCGTTTAATTCGTCCCACAATCGTATGCGTTTTAATTGTGAAACTACTTATGGTTGTCTCGCTAATAACATTCAAACCTTCGTGACTCGACTACCTCGCTTCTCGTATTAACAAACCACCAAAGGGTAAGTTAACAATCATCAGATTCGGTCGTTACCTACATAACCCCCACACATAACCATGGGTGTAGTCTGATAACGGGATTTGTCAGATCCTATGGTACCATAACCTAATACTGGTCGGCTCGATCAATGCTAATGAATGTCATTCGTTATGTAATTACAACCATCGAGTTCGTTCACATTATTGAAATCGTTATTAGTTTAATATAAACTATCTTTATCGCTTTTGAAACCATCGTTTAAATATAAAAAAAATCGTTTTGAAAACCGTCGTTAAAACCTTGAAAACATTTAGCACATATGAATCACCCCAAAACAATTGAAAACAGTAAAATAGGGGAACTATGTACTCACATTGAATGAAGTGTATCCTTGATCTAAAGAACTTAGAGAAGCTCAGACAAACCAAGGAAATTCAAGTGGTACCTAGTAATCGGATCACTAGTAAATAAATTGACACCTAAATCGGAAGATCGGATAGAATGAGGTCTTGTAAACCAAATGAGTGTGGAACTCATGTGATATGGTTTAACAAAGCCTACATCCTAAATCGGAACCTAACCTAAGTGCTTTCGACCCGTTACGACCCACTAAGGTAGCTTATGCTACTTTAACGCGTCCTTCGTGTGAAACTATGTTCGGATGGTTAACTATGTGCTATGTCAAGTCTTACATGCCCAATAATATCTAAACATGTTACTAAATCAGATTATATGTCAAAAACATGTTCACATATGTAAAATACGGATTTATGCTTCAAAAGGGCATTTTGGTCATTTCCTATGGGCATACAAGCTACTTAACAAATAACTAACCAATCCTATGTGATCATAAGGTATAACCTCAGTGGTTACTCCCTATGCAAACTATTATCACTAATCGAGCTTGATCGGATCCTAAAGATCGACCAAACGGGTCGGGTTCGAAAGTCTAAGCGGTTGTTTAGACCGCTTAACTTATGACCCTAAACAAGCACTAAACTAATAGTGACGAGTTAAACATGTCAAAACATTTTTAACTAACTTATAAAACTGATTTGGTATCAAAACAATGGGTTTTGATACCCGAAAATAGTTTCGTTGCAAAATGCGTGCTAAAACGCATTTTGACCGAAACTTTGACTCATCACTACGCCTAGTTAACGTGGTAATCCGTAGGTATAATCGCTAAGGATTATAACCATTGTGATTACAATCACGTTGCAAAGTTCAATTGAACTTTGACTTGACCAATTGATGGTCAAAAATGAAAGTCAAACTGTTAGCCAAACTTGTTTGACTTTCTGCACTAACATAAATAAAAAGAATGAAAGAAGGCTTACAATAGGTCCTAGCTATCTTTTCTACAAAGAATAATGTTCCAATCAGTTGAGAGAGCTCCCAAACCAGATTGTAGAGATGAGAAGACAAGAATGAGCAAAGAATGAGGAAATGAAGGTGGTTATTTATACTTGTGCATGATGAACAAGATCAAGACAAGTGTTTGTGTGGTCTCCAAGCAATAAATCCTAACCATCCAAGTGTTATGAGCAGCTAGGATGCCTTGGGGAGGTGTTAACTTGGTCCCCAAAACATGAAAATTGCGTACAAGGGCCTCAAGAACGAGTTGGGAAGCTGTTGTTAAGTTTCTGATCTGCAAGTCTGACGCGGGCCGCGTAAGAATATGGCTAGGCTTACGTGGGCCGCCTGGCCTACTTTCCAGAAATTGCAGTTTAGCCCCTGAACTTGTAAAACTTGTGTTTCGGCTCATTTTTTACACGTTTAAGCCCCGTTAACCTCATTTCAAGGCTCTAAAATGAAGTTAAAGTATTGGAAACTCAAAACATACTAAAAAATATCTCGGATGTCGGCTCGTTTGGTCGTACGGTCGCGTTGTTCGTTAAATTACGACGAAACTCAAACGGACGCGAAAACGAACCAAATTAAGCGACGAACGGTATTTTTGCATGCCGATCACTAAAATAAAAATATTTTAGTGTGTACAAAAAATTTGGATGTCCAGATGTGGTCAGAACGTAAGATATGCGCGAAAATGCAAACTTACGTCGTTTTTGACACTTTTAGTCCCTGTAAGATCAAATAAGCATGTTTTTGCACACCGAACCCCTCAGAGCTTATTTCTAAGCTATGTTTAGGTTATTTATGGTATGTTTAGCTTATGATCAAGTTCCGGACTCTTCGATACCATACGAATCGGTATAGTTTCGCAGTTTGACACAAATAGTCCCTGCGATCGAATAGACTTGTTTTCAACACACCAAACCATCCAAAACTTATTTCTAAGTTATGTATGGGTTATTTTAGGTATGTTAAGCCTATTTCACTATTTTGGAGTGTTTGTTGCATTAAACTTGTTATATTTACGCATTAGTGCGCGTATAACCTTCCAGAAAGCGATTTAGAACTTGAAATCGGAATCAAATCGAATTGTAAAATCATCAAACACAAATACACATATAGTAACACCAAAACACATCGTTTTATTAATAATTAACATTGTTTTGCGTTGTTCATCGATTACAGAGCACAGTTGTCACATTAGTTTATACGAGATCAACCTAACATGGCATGCAATATTTCTAGCCAATCCTCTGTTTACGCAAGAATGTTTAGTTAATTCAAAATGACCCAAGTTTAAGGGGGCGGTGCGTTACTCCTATAGCGCTATACATGTCAAATGGAGGCTCGTGAAAGCTAATGACTAAAACATATCACATAAGTATGGTCCACGTAAGCATCAAGTATCATAACATAGCATTCATGTGTAAGGATTGTTTTGTGCATTGCATAAAGAATAAGTTTAAGTGTAATTTAATAGTTAAACATGTTACACCCCAAAAAGTGGTAAACATAAAAGGGGGTTGCGAGTATACTCACGGTTTTGCAAGCTTTCCTACTTGAATCCGTGAAGGGTTGATTTGATGGAGGGAACACCAAGTTATCCTACAAGAGGAAAGTCAAGGTGTATGAGTAATTTGAAAGAAAGAGGGAATATTCGGACTTAGATTCAAGAATGACAAAGTATGTATTAGGAAAATATTCACTATGGTATTAGCACTTGTCTTGACACTATAGTAATCCTTAGGGATTGTATATGATTTCATAGGTTCAAGATCTATTAGAATCGTGACAAGGAACTACACACATAGTGAGAAACTTATTAACTTGGTAGAAGATTTATATAATCACTATTAAGGGTTCGGTTTATAATATATATACATAATAATATATTTAGTCATGTAGGAGGCGGGAGGTTGAACCTTCCACTTTGGTACCTCTTGGTGTCATGTAAGTCAAGTAGGAGGTGGGAGATGAAACCCACCACTTTGGTACCTCGAATGATATGTTAACATATAGGTCATGTAGGAGGTAGGAAGGCGAACCTTCCATTTAGGAACCTCATAGATATGTACAAGGAATAATACAACTAAACTAAGTAAAACATCAAGAGGTGTGTGGACTTGTATGTATGTTAGCCTAGGCTAACCATGTAGTCACACTATCTTCAAGTTCAAGACTTGGCACCACTTGTGAGCTAATAACTCGATTAAAACAGAAAGTTTGGAGTGTTTAGACACTCCTATTTAGTGTAAAACATTCTTGGTTTAGCTTTACTAATCATATTATGGACTAGAAGCATAAGAACACAAGCTTGTTTGAAGTATTCAAGAATTTAAGAAAGTTTGAAACAAAACAGAAAGTTTATGGACAATTTCAGGGTGCTTCCAGGTCTGATTTCTCCAAGCAGAAACCAAGGAATCAAACCCAAAGATTATCCAAGCAATTAGGAAGAAGAATTAAGTGATTAGGTTGAGTTTTGAGCAAGTTATGCTCACTTTTGTATGAAGGTATGAATCTGTCCGAATTTCAGAATCTTGCAAGAACTTGAGAGTGATTTTGGAGAGATTTGAGAGTGTAGGATGGCTTAGAGAAGATGGGTATTTATAGGGGATGAGTTTAGGGTTTAAGTGGGTTGTAATTAATAGGATTAGTTGGTGATTTAATAATAATAAAAAAAATAATCAACACAACCCATTAAAGGGTGCGGCCGTAAGGCTGTGTCATCAGCCAATTACCTTTTTTTTTTTTGTTTGGCAACATGTGTTAGGTTTAGAAATGCTAATACTAATAAATCATGTGAATACCAATTAATCCAAGGTGTCCTCATGGTTAGATGGTTCAAAAATATAATAATAATAATAATAATAATAATAATAATAATAATAATAATAATAATAATAATAATAATAATAATAATAATTAATTGTCATACAAAGCTGTGATCAGACATCTTCTAATTCTTTTTATTATTATTATTATTTTTTTTCACTATCTAAGATACATGTTTGTAGTATACATTAAATATTCATCCATACATTTAAATATTCATGATGATGTGCATGGTTATTTAACATGAAAAAAAATGTAAGAAATCAATAATAAAAAAAAAATAGATGAATGATGATGAAGTCCAGCCGCAAGGCTGTTGTCTTATTATTTCTTTTGTTTTAATTTTTTTTAATTCAATATTAATATAATATTAGGTATTATTATACTGTTATTATTATTATTATTATTATTATTATTATTATTATTATTATTATTATTATTATTATTATTATTAGAATTTAACCTTGTATTTAATAGTTAACAAGCATGTATAAGTTATGAGTACCAGTATGTCGAGTATCGGTTGCGAGTATGCATTCGAGATTGATAACGTATAACCCAAGTATTGCAACACGTATAAGCATTTATAAAAGAAAATAGTATTTCATATAAAAGATTCATTTCATTATGATCAAAGTCTCGGATTTACAATGGCTTGAAACGAAAAGACGATTATAAGAATACAGGATTTCAAAAAAAAAAAAAACAGAATTACGAACAAGACTTGCTATAAATGGAAAGTACAAATAAGCGGGGCGTTACAAATTGCAATTGTTAGTATTAGGCTCCACACGGCCCCGTGTTAGCTGGGCACGACCCCGTGTATAGAAGCGTATCTGTACTACCAAGATTTGCAAGATTCTGCGAATCTTAGCGTTGACCACGCCCCGTGCTGAGCTGGGCACGCCCCCGTGGTGGGCAATGGAAGCTTCTACAGCTTTGTCCTTTCTGCAGACACCTGACCACGCCCCCGTGTCCAGCGGGCACGGGCCGTGGTCAGCCTTATGTTTCTTGTTTTTGCTTGTGGAGATGCTGTCGAGGGGTCGGGCGTGTCATGTTTATTCATTTTCTTTGTATTTATGTTATTTTTTGCTGCATATTTGTTCCTTTTGTTCGTTTAAGCTCATTTGGTCCTGAAAATACAAAAGGAAGACAAAAGCACACTTTTTCCAACATTAGTACTAAAAAAGGGTTAGTTTTATGCCTCATTTGATGTAATTTATATGTTGTATTTTACACACAACAAATACCCCCACAGTTGAATCTGTACTTGTCCTCAAGAAAAACTCTTTATTATGTGGCTTACACACCCAAATGGAATGGGTAGAAGAGAAGTTTTGGGCTTGTCTTTAGTGTCGGGAATCCAAGATCTTTTTTGGGTTTTTTTATACTATTTACAATCCTATTAGTTATGATTTATTTGGAACGTTTCATAAGAGAAATTACTTATTTGGCCATAACATGCCTCTTTAGAATTCCATTTATATTCAAGTTCACATACCTCATGGGAGATCACTCAACACTCGGCCGAAGTTGTATTTTTTGTGGAACACTCGAGACCGGCATGGAACTTATTTCTACCATAAGCTTGCTAAGCAATCAATCATCCTCCTTTTTAACTATACACCTTTGTAAATATCAAGAGGACTTTGGGAAAGGGTTAGGCTTGGGCTAAGGGTAGGTGGTTTTGGTTAGTGGTTAGTAAAAATGGCTAAAAGCGTAAAAAGCGTCGGTCGTCGTAAAACTTTTTGTTTTTGTGACTTTTATTTGAACTAGGCATTTTCAAACAAAGTTTCTTTGGGGATTTTGTTTGTTTATTGGTAGACTTTCATTTTTTTTTTTAAAGAAACATCACAAGAGAACCGAACCTTTTACTAAAAAAATGGGTTGAAAAGAAAAAGTTTTGGTGGGTAAAGGGTGTTTGTTTGTGGGTTTAGAAATGAAAATGTTTAGGCTCAAAGGGGTTAACTAGGGGGATTTTGGGTAGGATAAAGAAAATGAAAAATAATGGTGTTGAAAGGAAAATGGGTTAGTCCTAATGCCTCTATCATTTACTTACATGGGTTTAAGTTGGTAAGGACCGGGAATGTATCGTCGTGGCAAGTTCTAGAGTCGTAAGAACCAAGCGGCTATTCACACAAGAAACGTAAAATGAGCATTTAGTTTTAAAGATGTATGCTTGTATGCTCAATAAATGCTCAAAACTCACTTATTGTGGGAATGAGTTTGTACTGTGATCAAGTACATATAATCAAATTTTAACTAGATTTGTCATGCCGTTTCATAATTTTCTTATGTTGGTTCTTTTTATCACGACGCTATGGGTTGTAAATTTGTAAAAATATAACGTTTTTAGAACTTATTTTTCCTAAAGTAAACCAAGACAAGTAAAAAATGAAAAGTTTTTGAAAAAATTTGGGGTGATTATCGGTTCCAATAGAGTTTTGTGTAAGGCTTGTTATTAGGACTTGCAAAATTCAAGGTTTTAGCATCCCCCCCCCCCCCACTTAAACTACACATTGTCCTCAATGTGTCCCAAAAATAAGTTTTTAGGTTGATTGAATGTGTAAAAATGTGTTTAAAAACAAAATTTTATGTTATTAGACGTCTGGCCATGAGCCCGTGTTGGTCCGGGCACGGCCCCGTGGTCAGATTGCTAGTATCATTTTATACAGAAGGTTGGGCACGGGGGCGTGTTCAGTGAACATGGCCCCGTGTCCAGTTACCTATACTGGGCATTTTCTGCAGAATCTTGGGCACGGGGGCGTGTTGGGCTGAGCACGGCCACGTGCTGATCTTGCTGTAATGAAGGAAAATTGTCGGGATGCTCTGTTTTTGTGCATGGGGTGTGGTTTTAAAGTTCCCTTGGTAACCTCCACCTTTTCAAGTGTGTTCAACCATCACAATCATCCTCCAAACACCATTAATCAATTAAAAACCATCATTCATTAGAGAGCGAATAGTTCCTAGAAAATAAAAAGTATAAACTAAAAACTGGATAAGTAGGTCATAAAATGCAAGAAATTTTGATCCACGAAGAAGTCCTAGCCTAAATGTTTTTATTTTAATTGCAAAAAAATTTCCGAAAGATGATTCTTTCGGTTTGAAGAAGGCCTTTGGATCTTCTTTCCGGAAAGGGCTCTTCACACATCACTAAGCCACTCCTCTATCTCCCAGGGGAGAAGGAAAGCGGGCCCATTGTCTTCCTCATGTGGAGAAGGTGCGAATTCGACCGGAACTTCTCGTAAAGCATCTAGAGGAGGTTACGGGGGAATGTCGTCCCATCCGGTGGGATTAATAACTTCTTGTGCCAAGTTCCAATCTTCTTGAGGGAAGATTAGTTCCATAGGTGGCATTGCAAGAATGTTCAACCTTTGGTGCAAAAGGTTGATTTCTTGGAAGCTATTCTCTAGCCCCACCATAAGATAGTTGATACAGTCGATTAGGACTTCTTCTACGGATGTCATCTCATCGAGTGCCTCTCTTAGCGCCATTACGTAACGCACAAGGGTTGCTTCGATGGATGGCCTTTTTTCCCTGCGACTGTTCCTTGAGTGAGCTGAAGAGGTTTCGCTATTCTGGCTAGACATTCTAAGAAAACAAGTCGAAAAGTTCAAATTAATAAAACAGTAACTTCGGCCATGGCCACGGCCTCGTGCTCGCTGAGCACGGCCCCATGGCCACCAATCTGCAGATTTTTGACACAAGGAACCTTTGTGTTTTAAATTATTTTCTGACTTTTGAAACACTTCTGAGCAGAAATAGCTTAAAACAGTGTTGTAAAACTTATTTTTCATAAGATTCCTTGGTTAAAAACCTAACAAATATCACAATAAAGCTTAAAAACATGGAGATTTCAAGATTTAATGGAGGTTTTTAGGAGTTTTTGAAGAAGAAGGCAAGAGACAAAAGTAGTAAAGACAAGATGGTTGTTGAGAACCTTCTTTGGAATATACCTTATGGGGTATATGTGAAGATCCCACCAGATATTTGTCTTTGGAATGGGTCCAAATGTGCAGGAATCTTGCTGCATTTATAGAAAACGACAGCACGATGACCACAGCCCCGTGTCGGCTGGACACGACCCCGTGGCCAGAGAAGAGCCTGACACATTTTTGTCCGTATTCTGACACTAGAGTCAGACACAATTTTTAGGTGGGCACGGGGGCGTGTTGACCTGGACACGGCCCCGTGGCCAGAGAATTTTATGAAGTTTCATCTTTTTTAAGGAATTTATCCAGATCGGGTGGTTCCTTACTGGATGGAAGAACACCGAAGTGCCTGAGGTACCTTAATTGCCCTTGATTTAGACAAGAACACAAGAAGTTATCGGAAAGGGTAAACCCTAAGCTAAATATCGGTGGGCGAAACCAACCTTTATTCCCCTTATCCGGGCTCTCGTTAAAGAAGGTGTATGTCGAATCGCTCAGGTCTATGAATGCATCGGCGGAGACCGATGGAAAGTCCTTCACGGACAATCGACACAAGGACAACTATCGCTCAAATCCTCACAAGAGTTAGAGGTGCTTTCGGGATCTACGATGTTGTTAGATTCTGAATGCGATCTCAATAACTCTCCTTGATCATCGTCTTGAGATGAACAATTTATTTCCATCTCAAGCTCTTTTATCAATTGGAGAATTACTTCTTCGAGTTGAAATAATTATTTGAGAATCATATCATCCAAAATAATTGATTGAGAGCATTCGAGGGAGAGATAAGGGTTGTTTTTACTTTCGCCCATCTTAAATTTACAGGAAAACGATGGGTCTATATAGTGGGGAGTGTAATTTAGAAAATAACACTTTAAATCTTCATGAGATCCACCACTTATTTGACACCACGCACCATAAGAGGAGCGAAAGTAAAAATAATCAATATCACTCATGTTTGTGTCAGAAATTACCAACCGTCGGGATCTTACGGTTCTGTTTTCAATAACTGAAACTTAGGCACGGGGGCGTGTTCAGTGGATACGACCCGGTGTTCAGCTACTGTCTGACTTAAAACAAGATTGCCAGTACCAAATATTAGGCACGGGGCGTGTTCAGCGGGAACGGCCCCGTGCTGCAGTCTGCAGAAGCGGGAAAATTAAGAAAAAATCCTAAAAAAAGAAAAACAAGAAAAACGATTAGGCCGTTGATTCCTAACTTTCTTAAAATCCTTGTGTCCCCGGCAACGGTGCCAAAAACTTGGTGTGTGTTAGGTGTGTTATGATTTTATTGATATTTTAAGCCCATTTTACGCATTAGTCAAGTTTTATATTTATAAAACACGATATTCTACTAACACTAAACACATACATGGGCAAGTGCACTTTTGCCCATGTATCCTTTGATAATTTTCGCACTTTTGCACTTTTTAAGAGATTATCTTAGTTATAGTAGTAGGCCCCTCTTTTGAAGGTGACGTTACCCTCAACCCAGTGGTTTGAGTCAACAAGGATACAATCCCAAAGGGTCGTAATATTGAAAGATAATTAATTAAATTATTAATGCGAAAAGTGGTAGGCCACTCTTTTGAAGGCGTCGTTACCCTCGGCTAAGTGGTTTGAGTCAGCAGGGATACATTCCCAAATAGCCGGTTTAATGTATTAATAGTAGTTTACATATGAGGGGATCAAGCCATTCGCACCCCCGCCATCCAATACCAGTGGGTATTGAAGGAGGTCCTAGTAAGCTTGACCCAGGTCCTTGCAGATCTGTACACTGTACAAGGCAAGAACCTTACTAAACCATTCCCTTAACCCCCGACCAGGTAGCCAACGTGTCTTTATATAGACCGTAGAGATATGAATAGTGAAAATCTTTTAGTTTATATAGACAATAAAGTAATGCCAAGACACCACAGACAAATGATAAAGAAGTTTCACCTTCAACATAAGAAACTAGTTATTAAAGTCATTAATACAAAACCAAATAAAAAGTACGAAAAGATTAAAAATCAAAAGTAATACATTAAAGACTTGTCTTCACCAAGTGATGTAAGAGACTTAGCCAAACATAGCCTTTGATTGACAAGAACTCTTACGATCAATCTTGGATCCCGAGACTACTACACACACTCTCTGGTGGATGATGGATGATGGTGGTGGATATGGGTGTTGTAGTGGTGGTGGAGTGGTGGCAAAGTGTGAGTGAGGTGGTTTGCCAAGAGATGTCTTTGAAGTGAGCCAAGCACCCCTATTTATAGCCTGAATAGAAGCCCCGCCACGGCCCCATGTCCGCTGGACACGCCCCCGTGGCCAACCATTTTCTCTTCCTTCATTAATTGCAATTGTATGTATTAGGCTCTCCACGGCCCCGAGTTCGCTGGGCACGACCCCGTGTGCAGAAGCGTATCTGTACTACCAAGATTTGCAAGATTCTGCGAATCTTAGTGTTAACCACGCACCGTGCTGAGCTGGGCACGCCCCCGTGGTGGGCAATGGAAGCTTCTATAGCTTTGTCTTTTCTACAGATACCTGACCACGCCCCCGTGTCCAGCGGGCACGGGCCGTTGTCAGCCTTCTGTTTCTTGTTTTTGCTTGTGGAGATGTTGTCGAGGGGTCGGGCATGCCACGTTTATACACTGAACAAGGCAAGAACCTTACCAGACCATTCCCTTAACCCCCGACCAGGTAGCCAACATATCTCTATATAGACCGTAGAGATATGAATGGTGAAAATCTTTTAGTGGTGGTGGAGTGTTGGTAAAGTAGGAGAGAGGTGGTTTGCCCAGGGATGCCTTTGAAGTGAGCCAACCACCCCTATTTATAGCCTGAATAGAAGCCTCGCCACGGCCCGTGTCCACTGGACACGCCCCTGTGGCCAACCATTTTCTCTTCCTTCATTAATTGCAATTGTCTGTATTAGACTATACACGGCCCCGTGTCCGCTGGACACGCCCCTGTGGCCAACTATTTTATCTTCCTTCATTAATTACAATTGTCTATATTAGGCTCTACACGGCCCCGTGTTCGCTGGGCACGACCCCGTGTGCAAAAGCGTATCTGTACTACCAAGATTTGCAAGATTCTGTGAATCTTAGCGTTGACCACGCCCCGTGCTAAGCTGGGCACGCCCCCGTGGTGGGCAATGGAAGCTTCTATAGCTTTGTCTTTTCTGCAGACACCTGGCCACACCCCCGTGTCCAGCGGGCACGGGTCGTGGTCAGCCTTCTGTTTCTTGTTTTTGCTTGTGGAGATGCTGTCGAGGGGTCGGGCATGCCATGTTTATTCCTTTTCTTTTTATTTATGTTAGTTTTTTTGCTGCATATTTGTTTCTTTTGTTCGTTTAAGCTCATTTGGTCCTGAAAATAAAAAAGGAAGACAAAAGCACACTTTTTCCAACATTAGTACTAAAAAAGTGTTAGTTTTATGCCTCATTTGATGTAATTTATTTGTTGCATTTTACACGCATCAACTTCATGCTTAAACTAATGTCCATTGCTAGGGATCCTCCAATCTTAGTGCCTTCTTTGATGCTAGATGGGCTAGTTGTCGGGATGTCCGTCGGTTCACTAGGGATCCGCTATTTATATAGGTTTCAAATCTTATCCTAGATCGGGCGAAAACAAAAAACAATATCTTGGCCATCCACAAAGTCAGAATACAAAACCATGGCTGGCATTGTTGTTGAATTAACTTGGTTAGAAGCTCTCCAAAGAGAACTTGGAGTAGACACAAAATCTACTTCCATACTTGGGCGTGATAATCTTGGTGCAACTAATCTTGCTGTTGATCCAATGTTTCATGCCTGAACAAAACATGTTGAAGCTAGATTTCACTTCTTCAAAGAAATAGTTGCTTAAGAAAACTGCATGTACAATTTATATCCACAGGAGATCAGATTGCATGAAACTTTACAAAACGTTGTCAACTCATAGATTCATGTTTCTACGCTCCAAGCTACAGTTTCCTTCCTGCATTAAGCTTACGGGGGAGTATTAAGCCACATATGCAAACAAGGATAGTGAAAGAGAGATTATATAATTATATCTATGTATATAATCTCCTATTGTGAACCTAGGGTGGGGTTCGGCTACAAAGTCTAAAAACTTCAAAAAAGTGTACAAAGTCATAAAACACCATAATGTCAGCCATAAACACACCCAAAACCCAAAGATAACAAATAGAAGATTACTAAAACCCCATACAAACCCTAACAATCCATAAAAACTTTAAACACACCATCAAAGAACTATGAATATAAAACACAACATGATAATCAACATAAAACACCATAGTGCCAATCATTTAATAATCAGAGCCTTATCATCCAAAACACAAAACGAAACTCACTGATATGGTGTTTTAGTAATCTTCACTTTGTTATTTGTGGGTCTTGGGTGTGTTTTATGGTTGACAGTATTGTGTTTTATGAATTTTTATACTTTTTAGGAGTTATGGAATTTGTAGCAAACTCTTAGCCTGTAAACCTGGTCCCTACAACATCATTACACAAAATTATTATCATAAAATTTCTTTTATTCTATTTTGCGTTAAGCTTAGAATTCGTAAGCATTGTAAAATAACAATCCTAAGTAAACGCTTAATAATCTCTTAAAGTAAATATAATGGGTCTTCACAATAAAACTTGAGATGCATATTTTTTTTCATAATACTTTGGTAAAGAAAGTGAAGGGGTGTGAAAGAGGCAATTCACACCCACTTCAAGCTTATAATGAGCTCGTTTAAGCCTGTATCAATTCAAACTTTACGATATGGTAAAGGGGACATATTTACCTATCCGGACATTATCATTACCTAGACATTATGTTTGGTTCGGTAGAACCCGAATTTTTTTGAACAACAATGCACTGTCGGGAAGCTAGATGCAAAACAAAAAACAAAGTCACAGCTACATATTAATGCCTTTTCTTAACAGCAACATAGGGCTTCTAGCACCACTTAACTCAATCGATCCCCTTTATTTTGCCCATGTTGGAAACCCATGACAAAGATTGTAATGTGTTTAATAAGATTATTAATTAACATCTTCTTTTTGGAGAGAGTAAATTGCAATTTTTCGTCCTAAGGTTTGCTTCAAATATCAGGTTTCGCCAACCTTTAACACTTTTCTTCTTCTTCTTCGTCCCTGATGTTTCAAGTCTTATCACTTTTAATCAATTCACCAACTCTATTAAATTATTTATGTTAATTATTGTCATGTAAGATTAAATATATTATGTATTAATATTTAATCTATAGCCATTATAATCATTTACATAATATAGATCAAAATATATAATAACCTATTAAATAATTAGTTGGTAATTGTTGATGGACCATATTACCCTTATTAACTAATTAGGTTTCCTCCTGGGTGCTTATATAAGGAGAATTATGTGGAGGTTAAAGGGTTACTCAGTTACACAATTAGACACACCCCATTAGTCATTACATCATCATCGACCTCCTCTCCTATAACCGATTCCCTTTTTGGTTCTCTAAGTCCCCATCATCAGTCAGCACCCTAAGGAGGAACCAGATCACGATGACAAGCATGTCGAACTCCATTACTGGATTCTCCAACGCACTGTCTGCACTAACATGTATGTTTTCATGTTTACCCTCATGTATAAACAGAACTGAACCAACATGTGGTATCAGAGCATATGTTGATTAGTCGGTTCTGTTTTGTATCCGTAAATCTGGATTAAAACAGGAAAACAGGTTTTTAAAACCATAATAAAATTCATTTTTTTTTTCATCATCCGAAATCATTACTATTCGATTTCTGTCATCCGGAATGGCATCTCGGATGACATGGGCTCATTCTTATGTTACTATTCCGAAATCTGAATGTTCAAAATATGTTTAAATGTGTAAAATAATTCCAGATTTCGGATGAAGTTTGAATAATTTTGTTTAGGGTTCATAATGTTCTTAGTTAAAATTCGAATTTTCCTTTATGATTTGGAATATGATTTGAATTGTTAAATGTTTCCCTAATTTTGATCTAATTTTGTCTATTAAGTTTTTTCGAAATCTGTTAAAAGGATAAATAGATTATGATTTCGAAATTTTATGATAAAAATAGATCAATGTTATAACTGGAAACTCTATCACAATTCCTAAGTTTTCGAATTTTCAGTTATGTTATCACAATAAACAGCTATCAATAGTGGACTAGAGACCATCAGTCTCGACTAGAGACCATCAGTCTCGACTCGAGACCATAAGGTCTCGACTCGAAATCATCAGGTCCTTAAACCTTCACAACTCGAGACCAACAGATCTCGACTCGAGACCATAAGGTCTCGGCTCGAAATCATAAGGGCTCAAAAGTTTACAACTCGAGACAAAGGTCTCGACTCGAGACCATAAGGTCATAATTCGAAACAACAAGGTTGCGACTCGAGACCTCATAACTGACTCAAGATCTCATAACTCAGTTCGATCCGCGCTAACGGGTGGTTTGCTATTAAATAATTGGTTTTCTAATTACTTAGTTAATTAATAAGGATCAAATAATGTTTTACAAAACCAAAATGGCTTTACTTGAATGAGCTTCTGATGTATCATTTCTGGCCAAAGCTGACTTGATACATCTACTTATCATCCAAGTATTACGAAAGCTATGTTAAGTGTGCATCATAAACATGAATGTCTTAATATCTGGCCAAAGCTGATTTAATTCATTCATAGATGGCATACTTAACAAGTGCATAACTAAAGTGATTGTCTCAATTTCTGGCCAAAGCTGATTTGTTACAACCACTTTGCACACATGCTTAAATGATTACACTTCTGGCCAAAGCTGATTTGTCTTCGTTTAAGTAGAACTTTAAATAGTCTATTATTTTGATGTTAGTAATAGACATATCACAACCTCTTCACATAATGATCCTTAGATTAATGATCCTTTATTTTTATTTTATGATCATTTCGTCTGCCTTATTTCTTAGTACCCATAATTTTTTACTCACTATAATTTTCTTCTATAAATCTATATCTCATCCACTCTAATTCCTAAACCTAAAATGTTTTGCTTTATTTAAAGTTTCAATAAGAATTAGCTCTTAAATTAAATCCTTGATTATCTCTTAAGACACGATAATCCTATTGCTCTCTTCTGATAAAGCACTACAGAAGAAAAGTAGAGCATGATGATTAGGATAAATCGAACAAGATGTCTCTTATGATAATCAAGAATAAGTGTTGTCACTAAAACGTTATTCCAGATTAAGTCTTTCCTAAGACTAATCTATAATTGTGGAATAATCACTAGAACTCCTAAGATGCATGCCTTCATTTAAAATTATAAACTATAAAGCTAAGTGGTATATGTGAATACATAATAATGTACAATACCATGACCCATAAAGTTAGGGCTTACGCATGGAAATAAGTACATTTTTCCAGTACATTACATACTAAGATTTTCACTTGTACAATTTGATGCCTTATAAATCAACTATAACACTCAAAAGTACCAAAGTATAATGAGTGTGTTGATAAGCAATATATGTACATGGAAATAAATGTTTGAAACTGGAAAATAAGATGTTATTCACCTTACAACCACTAATAGTTTAAAAGAGGATTGTTCTAAGGTCCATAGACAAATTACAAGGGCTAATTCCAACTTTAAGGTTCTTAAAGGGAAAATCTCAATGCATAATTATGCCATTAGACTAGGCATAAGCAACGAGACTATCCATTATTCTAAAGAACAGTTGGATAAATTAATTAGATAGTCACTTACTAATGATATTTAAGTCTGATAATTTTAATATTCCAATTAACACATGATTAGTTGACTCTAGTTCCATACGTTTCCTTACCAGAAGTCAACAAATAACTAACATGAGAGTTAGTGACAAAATTAAATGTTAAGACTGTAAGAACCATAATAAGCAGTCTTCTAACAACGTTTTTCGATACCTTATATATATTCTGAAGATTAGTCAGAATATGGTATCATAATTAAACAATGTTACCAAGGTTGTGAGGTTTGCATAGTCAACATAAAGTCATACTTACCTTAAACTCACATTTTATTTGTTCTAAATATCTGGATAGAAACATTACTAAGATGAAACTAGATGATACCTTACTTTTTCACAACTTTTGTCATCATGTAAATGAGAATTTGACAAAAGGAAAATTGAGACTTGTAAATTTCATCCATTATAACCGAAATTCATGAGTAATCATGACATGGTTAATGAGGAGGATTTTTTTTATCTAATCTCATTCTAAGTGATTTTAAATCATGACGTTATAGCCCTAAATATTACTTGGCTTAAGGAATAAGTATGGGTCCATCATAAGTCATTCATTGACATTCGTGGAACTTATTCCAAATGGAATATTCAGACATAATTCATTTATCATTTAAAAGACTATCAACTTGTATCTAAATTTTGTCGCATATGGCTCACGTTCTTAGAAGAAATCTATTCATGTATGTACTTAATAAGATTTCTATTAAATATGTCCCTAAAGTTTCTTATGATATCTGGACATTAAAGAAATCAAATAAAGTCTAACATATATATGATAGGTTCCCACGTCACGTAGCTCATTGAAACTTCTCTTGTAGCATTCTAGAGATATCAAAGATCAGTGGGAGCATTCAGTGTCTTAATAATAACTTGCAATAGTTGCAAGAGGTGGGGGAGTGAAAATTTTACATTACCTAAATTTGCACCTCTTGTACAAGACACCGCTCCATCACGACACTGTTCTATCATAACTTGTCTCCTTAAAATCTAATGCTACTCTTACAAAAGTTTCATTGTTACTTAATTGTGGGCACACTTAGATTTCTTACCTAAACTAACATAATCCCCAACAAGAGAAATCACAACGACTAACGTCATTAACTTGTTTCTCTATTAGAATTTGTTGGTCATTAAATATTGACCCTAAGCATGCTGAGTTCCTAAAGTTTTCTAAGGTTAGTGGGAGCAGTCAAGGTCCTTATCATGACTTGCAAGGAATACAAGAGGCGGGGGGAAGAGTGCCATTAAATTTCACTCCAAATTTAACATCAATTACACCTCTTGTACACCATACTGCACCAACTCTTATAAACTTAGAATGAAAATGATAGCAACCTAACCAAGAGCTAATCCATAAAACTGAAACTTCTAATGAACCCAATAA
Source organism: Helianthus tuberosus (assembly GCA_030545235.1). Classification (NCBI taxonomy): domain Eukaryota; kingdom Viridiplantae; phylum Streptophyta; class Magnoliopsida; order Asterales; family Asteraceae; genus Helianthus; species Helianthus tuberosus. Next base: position 30,562 of record JARYGA010019523.1, read on the forward strand.
TCAATTCAGGAGGTCATCTAGGTTTAAAAGCCTACTAACTTTGATGATTACATAACCTCCCTAATGAAGTTGAAATGGACTTTGGAAATGTTTACTGATCCTATCCCTATCTCTTCAACTTAAGTCATTAGTGTCAATCAATCTTCTAAATGGAATAAAATAGTTTTCTAGTAAAACTGATTTTATGTGTTCGTATAACGTTTGGGATTTGATTGAATTACCTAAGAGTGTTCATAACTAAACCAAATCCTTATATAAGCGTTAAGACACAAAGGAGCATGATTGATTGTCAAAGATTGTACTCAGGATGAGATAAATTATTAAAGAATCTTTATTACATATCTAACAAAAGATTTCTTTGAGGATCATCACTGTTCTAGTAGCTGATAATAGTTTAAAGCTACATTAGATGAACATTAAAAACAATTTTCCCTTACAAATGGCTGACATATTTACATGTTCATAAAACAACCTGAAAGTTCCAAACTGAAGGTTAAATAACACTTTATTTGTAAGCCAATAAAATCCATGTATGGGTTAATGCAAACATCATAATGTGATGAAAAGCTAACGTAATTATTTTCATCAAGAATCAAGTGGATTAATGTACCTACCTCAAGATGAGTGGGAGCAACTAAAATAAACTTGTCTATATAGATGACATTCTTTTGACAAGTATATGTTACATAAGTCAAAGCATTGTTAACACAAACTTTGATATAATAAATCTCAGAGACATCTCTTATGTGATTGATATCATAACATACTAAGATAGACCTAATGGGATATTAGTTCCGTTCCATAAGTTTAACATTAAATGGGTCCTTACATATGTAACAATCAAAACTGCTCTCCTTCAGAGGATAATATGGTAAATGAGATTATTTTTTTACGCTTCATTAATTGGAAGCCTTATGTAAGTTTAAGTCTATACTCGTTTAGATATTACTCACATTGCAACACACTAGATATGTCTAGATTAATGTGAAGCATCTAATGGAGTATTACAATATCTTTAAAAGAAACGAGAAGCTATAATTTGAAGAAGAAGTGAGAATTAAAACCGGTTTACTACTCTAACTTTGAGATATTCAAAGATGACAAAATGTAATTTCGGGTATATCTTTATGTCAGCAGACAAAACATATTTCATGGAGGAGTCATAATGCACTGATATTAACAACCTAAGTTATAACGACATAATATAGTCACTAAATGTTGTTGGAAATTTATCAGTAGACTCATAAGTTTATTAACTCCGTATAATTAATGTTTTGAAGACTTAGTGTGATAAAGTCAGCTACCAGACTTCTTGAACAGTAACAGTTCAAGAGGTGCTGCATTAAATTTCGATACGCAATTAATTATTCGTTTATGAACGAATTGAGGAAACTAAGTTTTGTATCGAATACATTCATGATATGCTTAAGGATCCTATAACTGAAGGGCTATTACCCATAAGTCTTATTAAGAGAGCTCATAGACGGGTATAAATTAATGGCCATGCGCAATTGCCTATCGTACTATGAATGACTAAGTATTAGTTAATTTTCCTCATCAGTTTGATTTTGTATGTCTCTTAGAATATGTTCAACCGGTATAATGGCATATAGACAAATAAAGTGACAAATCAAACAAAGGGCTTATGCGTATTTTGATAATGACGATTAGGTTTTAAATTAAGGCTATAGTATGATTAATGGGGGTCCTGAGTCGCATAATGACTCAACGGCTGTATTTCTCTGCTATAGTACTTGTTTAAGGCTAAAATGAGTGTTAACTCCTGATCAGGCTTATCTAATATTCATAGTAAATGATTACTCGGCTAAGTGGGAGAATGTAAGATTAAATATTTTATGTATTAATATTTAATCTATAGCCATTATAATCATTTACATAATATAGATCAAAATATATAATAACCTATTAAATAATTAGTTGGTAATTGTTGATGGACCATATTACCCTTATTAACTAATTAGGTTTCCTCCTGGGTGCTTATATAAGGAGAATTATGTGGAGGTTAAAGGGTTACTCAGTTACACAATTAGACACACCCCATTAGTCATAACATCATCATCGACCTCCTCTCCTATAACCGATTCCCTTTTCGGTTCTCTAAGTCCCCATCATCAGTCAGCACCCTAAGGAGGAACCAGATCACGATGACAAGCATGTCGAACTCCATTACTGGATTCACCAACGCACTGTCTGCACTAACAGGTATGTTTTCATGTTTACCCTCATGTATAAACAGAACTGAACCAACATGTCAAATGTCCAAAATACCATTGGTAATTAAAAAATAATGCAATATAGTGGCCTCCACTTGAAACACCCACTCCACCCTCTTCATCCTCACTCCACCACCACCGCCACTAGCTGCTCCCACAACTGCCACTACCGATCTCCGGCTCGATCTCCTTTGCCTTCATCCATGTAAGGTGACGACAAATTGTTCTTCTTGCTACTTCATTCTTGCCGGAAAATTGTCTCTCCGAGGACCAAAAAATCTAGTCAACATCATCAACTGGTTCTTGTTCAGGTTTGCCGTTGCGCTCTTCAATACAATCTCAAATCTATGAGATCTACGTAAACATGGTAGAAATGTGTATGGATCGAGATAAGGGTTTACGGAGGTTGTTAGATCTCTAACACTAACACCAACGACGAGTATATTTTATATTCATAAATCGGGAGCTGAAACGATGTCAAATGTGATTTCTTCTTTTACTGGGTGCATTAATGGAAATGATGACGTGGACAACACAAAGATAAGGTTTCTTTATGTTCTATCTGGTGAGTGTCAAAATCTTGATGGAAAATTTTGGATGCGTCATTAAAAGATAACATGAAGATGAAAACGAATGAGAGGAAAACGAAGACAAAGTGTTTCTTGTTGTTGTTGGTGATGAAGTCTAGTAAATTGTGTGTCGTCATGATTAAAGGTAGTCTAATGGCGATGGTTGACCGGTGGTAGGGTGTTCAAGGTTTGGTTTGAGGTTTTAGAGAGATAACCAAATAAAAATTAATATTATATATATTTATAATTTGCAACATGTTGTTGCAGTGCTTTGTGTACCATGTGCAATATTAGCTTGTACGATGGTTTAGGTCAATACTAGGGGCTGGTTTTAGTTTATTTCTCTTGGTTTAAAAGACTGTAGATCGTGTTTTCACGTGTTTGGATTTTTAGTTGGACATCTATCCTACAAAAACCTTTTAGGTTTCTGCATTTTCTCATTTTGCTTAAAAACCTTTTAGCTTTCTACATTCTCTCATCATGAACATGACTCTCTCTCTCTCTCTCTCTCTAGAGTTTTGGGCTGTTAGCCCATTGTTGGCCGATGGTTTCGATCATATGTGCCGGCGGTGGAATAGCGGTTTGTGTAACTTATTGTTGCGTTACTTTTGGTACTGTTAGTTGTACTGTGGTTTATTTGAATACTGTATGCTAGTTGCGGTCGGTGGTTTTAGATGTTTGGTTTGTGCCGTCATTGCCCGGCGGCTCCGACCGTCTGTGGCTGCGGCGGTGGAATAGTGGTTTGCAGGGGTTCCTTTGTACTTCGTTTATCGATTTGAACGTGTTGCTCACTCGATCTATTGAGAAAAACAGAGAAGCATAAGGGTGTTGCCCCACCGTTGCCGGCGGCTACGATTCTCTACAGCGGCGGCAGAGTTAATGTGTGTGATGTCTTCTTACCTTTTCTGTTTCTCAATTTAAACCTTTTGCTTTGACTCGAGTGATGATCTGACTCTGGATCTAGGTGATAGAAGTTATGATGTAGAGTTTGCCCATGGGATACGTGCGTCTTCCAAATATAAAATCGATGACGATGATGTGCATTTCATCTTAGATTAACTAAACAGGGTGGTGATAATAATAGGTTAACCTTTAACTGAACCCAAGTTGCTTACGGATTTCTTACGACTTATAAAGTTTTTACTTTGTAACCAATTAAATGAAGCTATGATGGATTTTATGAGCTTCGTGTTTTCCATGTTTTTTTGTTGGTGGATTGGTTGTGTTTGTTATTTGTTTAGCAATTTGGAAAGAGCTTTAGTAACTCATTTGTAGACTTGGATAATAATGCAATCTTATTGAGTATTTGGATGATGAAAAGTATATATGTTTGGGTAAAATGGGTTGTTATAGTAAACTGGTTTAGAATTGTTATTTGTGCTTTACAGACAAGCCCAAATAGGTAGCACAAGCGGCAACACGACTAGTGCTAATTCCAGTTAGTATTAATATTGATAATAAAAAATATGATAAATTGTGGAGCCTAGCAAATTTGATTATATTTTTAAGAGAAAAGTGCCCGGATAGTCTCTGTGGTTTGCCCATTTTTCACCTTTAGTCCCTAACTTTCTAAAATTACAGCTATAGTCCCCAACTTTTGCAACTTCGTTCCCGGACGGTCTCTGGCGTGGATGGGGGTTAGTTTTTAGTGTTAAGTGGGTGTGAAATGACAAAAATATCCATACTAATAAATAAAACATAAAAAATAATTAATCACTTATAAACCTATCCCACCCTACCCCCACCTCTTCATTCATCTTCTGGTAGAAACAACCTCACCTCCTTCTCTCTCCCTCTCTCTCTCCCTGACATCTCTCTCCGCTCCAACAACAACCTCTACACCTTCCATGCCAATTACACCATCCTCTCTCTCCACATCTTCATCCTAACCCTAATTTTCTACCCAATCACCACATTTATCTTCCTCATCGCCACCTGGATCTACCTCCTCGTCTCCAGAGACACACCCTTAGGCGTTCTTGACTTCGAAATCGGCGATCGTATGGTTCTGATTGCATTAAGTGTGATTACAATTATTTCAGTTGCTGTTACTAGTGTTTGGTGGAACCTGTTTGTTTCGATCTTAATCTCGGTTATGGTGATAAGTTTACATGCGATATTGACACTTGATGATTCCGAATCAATGTATGGAGTTTTGCTTAATGTTGTTGATGAAGATAGACCTTCAGGTGGAGCTTACAAACAGGTTTGAAGGTTGGCTGAATTTTTGAAGAAGATTTGGTTTGATTTAGTAGGATTGGATTTGCAATTCAAAAGGGGGTTGCGGCGCAGCTTGTTGCCCGTTTACCTGCCACTTGTTTGTAATTTGCTAATTTGGAATAATAGTGTAAAAATTTCTAGGGTGAAAAAAAAAATTTACAGTTTTAGAACAATTTTAATGTTTGGTAGTCTTCTTAAGTCCGTGGACTCCTGATGATTCTGAATCGCCGGTCGTTGCCACTATGGATTTAGTTGTTGGATTTGTTTCTTCAAGTCCATGGCAGCGGTAGTGGTGGTGGTGGTGGTGGTGGTGGTGAGGAGTGATGGTGGCGGCGGTGGAGTGGAGGTGACAATGGTGGTGGTTTTTAGTGAGAGACAGTTTTGGTCCGGAGGATGATGGTGGTTGTTGATTTAGGGATGGGTGGTTGATGGTGGCGGCGGCGGTGGTGGGGAGTGATGATGGCGGCTGTGGAGTGGAGGTGATGGTGGTTTTTAGTGAGAGAGAGAGAGTAGAAAGATAGAGAGAGAGTAGAGAGATATATGTTTTATATATAAGTTATTTTTTAATAAAGGGCATTTTAGTCATTCCGCACCCACTTAACATCAGAAACTAACCCACATCCGTGCCAAGGACTATCCGGGAACGAAATTTCAAAAGTTAGGAACTATAGCTGTAATTTTAGAAAGTTAGGGACTAAAGGTAAAAATGGGCAAACCACATGGACTATCCAAGCATTTTTCTCTATTTTTAATTACTAAGGGTCTTTTGATTTTTTTACAAGATTTAACAGAAAATTTTTAACAGAATTAACAAACGGAGAATCTATTGGCACACCCAACCCATCTATCTGCACACTTTCCAATTCAATATGCATCGTATAGGTCTATATGATTCGTGTTGAATACAGTAAAAGACTTGGCAGACTGACAGGTGCAGTTGTTGTCTGGCGGCGGACTTAATACACATCGTATAGGCCTATACGATACGTATCAAGGCACTGAATTTTTGAAGTTTATTTTTTGGTGTGTTATATGCGAACCCGAGAAACGAAAGGGATTTCAAGTAGTTGGTCGATGACATGATAGATAAAGATCTTGACACAAACATATCCATTTTCAAGTGTTAGGAAACGAAAGGGATTTCGAGCAGTTGGTCAACGACATGATAGATAAAGATCTTGACACGATCATATCCATTTTCAAGTGTTAGACTAGATAGTCCAAGATGAAATATATTAAAACCATTCAAGCCCACCAGTCTACAATGTGTTACGATGAGATTCTTCAAGTTTGCACGGTGGGAGAAAAGACCAGCACCCCTTTCAGTATTGTCATAATGCAATGAGACATAACTGAGATTTAAGCGGCATGTTCCGAGGGAAATGTTTAAAAAATCAGATGCAACTTTACGGCACGCTTACCTTAATCACATCTTCCATAGAGTCACAAATTCAACAATAGGGCCCACAGATCATATGCCTACCAAGAGCACGACACATGAAATTGAACAGTTTCTCCGTCCCTAATTTCTCCACTCACCGTGAAATCGAACAGTTTCTTCATAGATTTCATCCGGTTTCAAACCCGGATGAGGATTACGAGTGTTCTAGACTCATTCAAGGCATGCTTGTTTATGCGATTTACAGAAATAAGGATGCATTCCACAGGGATAATGGATATGTTAACAACAGTTCTCCAATTCCAGAAACCTATTCGGATCTCTATTCAGTCATCTTTCTAAACTGCAACACACGAATATGTGGTTTCAACGAATCTATGTGATTCGGTAGTTACCTTAATCACATCTTACATGGAGTCAAAGACAATAGGGCCCTTGGATCTTATACAAGTTCTTTGAAACCGATTGTGCTTATCAAACCAGGCTGCAACACAAGAGTATGTTGTTCCAAGATCAATTCCAATTGTAGTTTTTTCAACTCTCCTGGCCATTTTCAAACAAGTGGTTATAATGATGGGGACCCTTTATTTGAAATGCATAATGTGTGTTGATTGGATTGTAGATATTCTAGAGAAAGCAAACCGGGTATACAAAATCGATAATAGTTATGGTTGCATGCATTCATATTGTTGAGACAACAACATATAATGAACGAATTGTTGGACTTCTTGTTCCAAATGCAGCTGATGAAACCGGAGTTGTTATCTCGGTTGTTCAGTACTTTCGTGATAAATACAATATTCATCTTCGTTGTCCTTTGCTTCGTGCAATTCAAGTAGGCACAAATGCTAAACGTACTGTTATTACATCCGACACGATTCAAGTGAGTCCAATGAAGCAAGTGTCTGTCTATTCAATTAAGAGGAATCATTACATTACATCCCTGTTGAAAAACAGAATCGATAAATTTAGGGAAAATGGGGTTGAAAGATGATAACCGAACAGTGGAGGATCTCATTCCACAGCTTCGATAAATTTAGGGGTATTTTTGAGAAATTCATAGTTTAATACGCATCGTATAGGCCTATATGATGCGTATTAATCAACAAAATTACTAAAATACCCCTGTTTTTTGATAAATTCAGGGGTATTTTTGAAAAAAATTCAAAGTTTAATACGCATCGTACAGGCCTATACGATGCGTATCAAGCCGATATACGATACAACATAGGCCTATACGTTCGTATATGGCGTAATTTGAAAATTTGTTTTATCGTATTTTCCTCGGTTCGACGCGTTTACGTGTTGTTTTTTTACGAAATTTTGCATATTTTTTCATTTTATGACGTATACCTTCAACATGCGTCCTTTCGGTGACGTTCGGTTACATGCGATTATCTTATTCTATGATTACGTACAATTTTGTTTGAAATCCACTTGCATTGTATAGTGTCGTGTTATATGTATACGCGTGTGGAAATATCATTAGTTGCGTATTTTGACGTATTTTTGCCTATTTTGACGTATTCTAACATATTGTTGCGTATTTTATAGTATTTTGACGTATTTGAGCGTATTTTGACGTATTTTAGCTTGTTTTAACATATTTTTAGGTTATTTTTACGTATTTCAGCGTATTTTATCGTAATATGACGTATTTTAACATATTGCAACATATTTTAGCATATTTTCATGTATTTTAGCATATTTTAACGTATTTTGGCGTATTTTAACGTATTTAGGCGTATTTTAGCCGATTTTTGCATATTTTAGAGTATTTTTGCGTATTTTAGAGTATTTTAGCGTATGTTGACATATTTTAGCATACTTTAGAGTAATTTATCATACTTTCGCATATTTTAGCGTATTTTCCCATATTTTAGCGTATTTTAAAAATCACTCTAAACCTCTATCTCTTGAAGATCATCGGATCTGCATCAAGAAGGATAACGTAAACAAGTTCTCCACAGTTTCTTATTCAGATCTCTATTCGGTCATCTTTCCAAACTACAACATATGAACGTGTGGTTTCAATGAATTGGTGTGACTCGGTAGTTAGATAACGATAAGTTTAAACTTTATGGTGTGTGATTTGACCAGGAAAGGATTGGAGGTGCTTTATACTTTTAATAAGCTGTCACAGTTGTCAAATTCGTTGCGTGCATTCATATTGTTGAGACAACAACAGATAATGAACGAATTATTGGACTTCTTGTTCCAAATACAGCTGTAGGATCCGTACTTAAAGGTCTCTCTCTAAAAGATGCAACTTTACGGCACGCTTACCTTAATCACATCTTCCATGGAGTCATAGATCCGACAATAGGTATAACAACCCTCGAAAATACCCCTAAACACTTTAATTATAACCAAATGCACGTAAACGGGCCCGTTTAACTTTGATTTTTATAAAAAAACAAATAAAACAAGAAATACACGTCGCTCGCAGGCCGTGACTAAGTTCACAAGGTGAGTCGTGGGGCGTGATCGAGAGCTATCTGGCGAAACCTCAACGTGCCATGTGGCACGACACACGGTAAACCTACATAGGTGACTAACCAGACCTAGCCGTAGCTAGGTCTGGCTCGCGGGGCGCGAAAAAACCAGTACCAGGGCTCGCGGGGCGCGAGCCAGAGGCGAAATCAACTATAAAAGGAGGCCTCTGGCCTCAGTCATTCTCGTTCAATTCTTTTCTCTCTAAAGCCCCTATTATAGCAAAGTAGCTCGGGATTATACCCCTAAAACACGAAGCTCTGCCTCGTTGTAAGTATTTTAACCCTCGATCACTAATTCCTTACCCTACCCGATTGATCTAGGGCTCCGTAACACATGTCGAGGCTCTGCCTGACTAAGTTCGTTGGAGTTATGTCTCGTGTTGTATGGCTAATTTGATTTGGGTTATCTTACTAAAACGTGTTCATTGTTTATATTAATAGAATATAATCAGGAACACTAACAGGAAGCTGTAGAATTACCTAAGTCTACAAAGTGAGTCATTCTCATTTTCTACCAAACTGTTTTACCAAAACCTCAATGTTTTCAATTATACTAAACAGTGATTGAGTCTTTGTATTCTACAATTGCTGCCGGTATGTGGGGTTTTGTATATACTACTAGTAATCCATTACTATTGGACAACGAGTTAGCCAATGAGTAATATGACCACAGTCATGGAACTGCCAACATGACAAATACTGAATGAGTAACTTGGTAGAAATAAACATTGTAATCGCTCTCAATACTGTAAAGTGATAAAAGCTTACTTGATTAAACTGGGATGCACTCGCTAGTATTTCTTGCTGATAAAATGTTTTTAAAACGCGTTCAGGTAACTTAATGTGAAGCTATAAGAAGCCAGCTATGGAGCCCTGACGGCTTAAAGACAAGTGGCTATAAAAGTTACCTAAATAAAGGTTTATGTTTTCAGCAACTAGGGTTTATCCCTATAAATGTATTATCAATGAAACATGGGTTTTGATCCCATTTATTTATTATAAAAGTTTGGTGTTTTAAAAATCTGAAATTATTTCCGAACTACGATCCTGATGTCCCATTTCCACTGCCAAATTAATAAACACTGATACCACCCGCTCTGTGTCTCGCGGTACCCGGTCTCAGGGTAGGGGTCGGGGGCTACGACAGAAGGTGGTATCAGAGCCATGCCACTAGTTTAAGCCATTTAGGTGTTCTGTTAATACCTAAATTTTAACCGATTGTGTTAGGAAATAACTTATGTGATTCTATGTAAATATGTATATTATTATTTTGTGTTATTTGACAATTTTATAGTTTAAAGTATGAGTGATCAAGGTACCTCTGACGCTTACCGTCAATTACCTAATTCCCCAAAAAATGAAGGAACATCATCCTAGCCAACCTCAGGATACACCGTTGATTCTGAGGAATGAATCTTTTTCTTTAAGGCCCAATCTAAGGAACCATTTCCCCCTAAAAAGAGAGGATGGTTTAGTAGAGGAGCTCATGAAAGGAGGAAAAGAATGAAAAAACTCCAACAACAGCGAGCAATCGCAAATAGAGAAAGAGATACCCAAAACCAGGAAACTAGACTCTCATGGGAAGAGGATCTTGATAGGTAATTAGCTGATTTCCACATGTTAGCAAGTACAGCAGCGGACCATAATCTTAACCAAGTAGCGGAACCATAACTTCTACCCTTATTCCCTAACCAACCAATAGGGCTAGAATAGAACCAAGAGGACCAATTCCCAATCCCAGCATTTGACCACAATGAGATCCCTAGAATTCCTGCACCAAACCCTATAGAGCAATATACAACACTGAACCCTTTAGACCCGTGGTGGTATGACAATAGGGCAATTCAGGATATATTAGATAACCCATACCCTTAAGGAGAACCTGTACCACGTTACCCTGAACCAATACCAGCACCACTACCACCCATGAACCAAGAAAATGTGGAGGAACTTCGCCAGTATGGCGAAGAGTTAGTGGAAGAGGGAAACTGGATCCGTCAGATAGGAGAGAAACTCGTCTGGAAAAATATGACGAGCGTGAGATGCAGTTCTAAACAAGCCAACACCTAATATTATATATATATATATATATATGTGTGTGTGTGTGTACTTTGTTACTTTCAAAAAAATCAACTAAAATAGATAAACTAATATATATATATATATATATATATATATATATATATATATATAACGATGCATAATTACTAGTGTTTAAATTTCAGTTGTAATTTGTAATAGATGCATATAGATATATATAAAAAGAGTAAGTCGCAATGCTCGACATTTTTGATCAATCTGTTTGAGTAGTTGTTTGTGTTAATTCTATTCTGTGATATTAATACCTGATAAATGTTTACAATTCAGATGGAAAATGAAGTAAATCGGGAAAACTAGAATAACGATAATAACGGGAACCAAGTGAATAAAAGTGCCATCAAATATATAGTAGCACAAGGAATCATAGATGCTATGCCATATATTATCAAGACTATTAAAGAAGCAGAAAATAATAATTCTATAATTAGAAGTAAACGTGCACCTACTGAACCAAGTCACAGTGTGAACGAAAATCACGGACCACTGATCTAAGCACCAATTCTAAAAAGAAGAAGAACCATATCATATGGTTGTTCTTATAAAGAATTCTTGGCATGCAAACCAATAGAATTCTCAAGCTATGAAAGAGCTATTTCAGCCTTATGTTGGATAGAAAAAACAGAAGCAGTCATAAAAATAAGTAAATGTGCAGATGAAGATAAAATCATGTTTGCTTCTAATCTATTTAAGAATGCAGCCCTAGAGTGGTGGAATACCATTCTCCAGTCTAGAGGAAGTGACCAAGTTTATAACATGGAATGGACCAACTTTAAGGAGATAGTTGAAAGAAAATTATGTCCTCCTCATGAGAAAGAATAGATTGCCAATATGTTCTTAAATCTTAAAATGTCTGGAATAGATTGCAAGGGTTATACTACAATATTCTTTGAATATGCAAGGATAGTACCAACCTTAGCCTCACCAAAACCAGTATTAATCTTCCATTACATCTGGGGATTAATTAGTGAGATCAGACACATAGTCAAGGCAGCTAGGCCACAAACCATAGAAGAAGCAGTAGAACTGGCTAACATCCTGACTGATGAACTGGTACGCACACAAAAGGAAAACCAGAGAAAGAACCTAGCTCAAAAGCTTACCCAAGAATTTTGTTATAAAGGAACAGGTTCTTCCTCTTCACCCAACTGCAAGTATTGCAAAAGAAAGCACTAAGGACAATGCTCAATATACTGCAACTTTTGCAAAATATCTGGACATAAGGAAGAAGCCTGCAGGAAGAAAGCCAGCAATGGATTATGCTACAATTATGGAAAAGCTGGTCATATCAAACCAAACTGTTAGAAACTAGCTCTAGCGACAACCAGCAAAGCTAAGTCAGCCGAAGGACCCAAGAAGAATGCCAGAGCTTTTGTTCTGACAGCCGAAGAAGCCAAGATGATTACGGATGTGATTGCCGATACGTTTTTAGTTAATGATATTTTTGCTAAAGTATTATTTGACTCTGGCACAAACCAAAGTTTTATCAATACTTCTTTCTGCAAGCTTCTCAATCCACCATTAACTAAACTTCAACAAAACTGTATGGTGGAAACGACAAATGGAGATTCTATCAAGATAAGTGAAATCCTACAGGGAGCAAGGACAGAAATTTTAAACTATAATTTTACTGCTAACCTTTTTTCCAATGAATCTAGCCGGATTCGATGTCGTGTTAGGAATTGATTGGTTGGTAGCTAATCATACCAGTATTTTATGTGATCAAAAGTCCGTACAAGTAAGTACACCAAGTGGTGAAAGGATCACAATTAAAGGAGACAAACCAACAAAAACCACAAAGTTCATCTCTTTGATGAAAGCTGCAAGTTATGCAAGGAAAGGATGAATAGTGTATATGATTTCAGTAATCATTAACACTAAAGGAAAAGAATTAATAGATATTCCTGTAGTATCTAAATTCTCAAACGTTTTTCCAGAAGAGTTACCTGGATTACCGCCAGATCGAGAGGTTGAATTTATAATTCACCTAATACCAGGAACGACACCGATTGCAAAAGCAACATATCGACTAGCTCCGACGGAGATGCAGGAAGTGAAGAAACAGTTGGACAAATTGCTTGTCAATGGTTTCATTCAGCCTAGTTCATCGCCATGGGGAGCACCGGTGTTATTTGTTAAGAAGAAGGATGGATCGATGCGTATGTGCATTGATTACATGTTCGATCAACTTCAAGGAGCTCGATTCTTTTCTAAGATCGATTTACACTCGGGATATCATCAATTGAAAGTACAGGAAGAGGACATTCCTAAAACTTCTTTTAGAACAAGGTACGGTCATTATGAATTTACAGTCATGCCATTTGGTTTAACCAATGCCCCAGCTGCATTTATGGACATGATAAACAGGATACGTAAACCATACCTGGATAAATTCAAATCTGTCTTTATAGATGATGTTATAATTTACTCTAAGAGTAAGAAAGATCATACAGAGCATTTGCATATACTTCAAACATTGTTGAGAAAAGAGAAACTTTATGCTAAATTCTCAAAATGCGAATTCTGGTTGCAAGAAATACAATTCCTTTGACATCTGGTTAATCATTAAGGAATTCATGTGGATCCCACAAAAATCAAGGTAATTACCAAATGGAAAGTCCATGAGTCACCAACGGAGGTGAGAAGTTTTCTTGGACTAGGAGGATATTATAGACATTTTATTCAATATTTCTGTAGAATAGCCATTCCATTAACCAAACTGACCTGCAAATCAGTTAAGTTTGAATGTGGACCAAAACAGGAGGAAGCCTTTAGGATTTTAAAGCAAAAGTTAACCAACGCACCGATACTTGCATTAACAGAAAGAACTGAAGACCTTGTAGTCTATTATGACGCGTCTAAGTTAGGATACGGATGTGTGTTGATGCAACGTCAAAAGATTATAGCTTATGCCTCTAGACAACTTAAGAAACATGAAGAAAATTATACAACCCACGACCTAGAGTTAGGAGCCATAATTTTTACCCTTAAGATTTGTAACACCCCAAATTTCCGTATGTCAATATAATATAAAGTAGCGATGCTTAAATAATAGAAAATGGCAAATATAGATTTATGCCATGAGAAAAGTTAAATAAATGATAAGTTAACCGAAAGAAAAGTGACCAAGTTAGTATAGGAAATAACAAATTAGACACACTTTAAAAGACAAGGGACTAAAAGTGTAAATGTGTAATGAAAATTATTAAAACAAAAAAAGGCCAGTGTTGTTCCTGGCTGTGTGCGTACGAACGAGAGAGGGAGAGAGCCATAAGAAATCTAAACCCTAATATCCTAAAATCCATCAAATTGAAAGGGAAAATGAAGTCTAATCGAATGCATGAGCCAGTAACTTTGATTATCTAAGTGTTCTTGACATCCAGTAAGTCAAATTTCATGATTTGGTAATGTTTGATGAATTAGGTTATGTGTAATCCGCGAATTATGTATATGATATAACATGATTGCTGTGTGATATGAAATTATAGAGGTTGAATTATGCTTGAATTTGACTATGTTGATAGCCTGGGGTAAAACCCACTTGTAATTGTAAGATAATGAAATTAGTGAAGTTTTATGGATGAATTTTGTGATGTTGATGTTAAACTATGTGATAGAAGGTGTCTTAGATTGGTATTTTGATATAAATCATATGTAGAATGGTATGGTATTGAATATGAAAGACTAGGTTATCCATTGATGAATTAGGATGAATATCTTATAATTACTTGTACATCATGCTTCATAGATAGTACGCACGCCATGTGTTTGACGAAATGCCTAAGAATGATTTAGTTGAAATTTGACATGAATTCTTGATTTAATTGTGATGTAAATGAAAATGGATATATGTGTAATTGTGTTAAGTCATAACGAATAAATCAAATGCATATGTGAAGTAATGTTTATGAAAGCTAAAAGTATGAAATTATAATGTACAGGCACAAAGAAAGAAGAAGGCACGAGTCACTTGAAGTCGCAAGCACCGCAAGATCACGGTAAGTTCATATGAACTTAAATCTCCTTTTATGTAGAATTATGAATGATAGTTTGGTAATTAAAATCTTAGTGTAGAATTGTATGATCGTTCATGGTAAAATTGTGATATGTCATATGTTAGGAAAATGGATAAGTAATGCAATAGTGTCGGATATATAATGACCGTTAAGTGGGTCAAAATTGTTTGGAAAGTAGGATGTTGTAATGGTTAGGAAATGACTTGTTGATAATGGGTCAAAATGGCGAAAGTATGTTAAAATGTATAGCATGTATCGATCCATTACGGATGGGTTAGAAAGTTTATATGTCGAACATTCTCCGAAAGGAATGTAAAAGAGCATAAAGAGATCAATACTAGAATGAAAAGGATGAATTGAAACAAGGTTGTTGACAAGATGATACATTTTGTTAACGAGTCAAATAATGGTAGGTAAATGAAAGATTTGTTATTGCGTATGTATGTCGAACTAATAAATGTTGTGTAATAAATGTTGTGGTGTTATGCATGCTTGGTAAATCCCATATATGACTACGGCGAGCTCGGATCGAACATACACTAAATCGCCACTTTGCGCTTCCGGTTCAAGCTATCTTTTGTAATGGGTCAAAAATCGTTTTGTAATGTAAATGTAAATCTTATGTTTTAGGATGTTCGTAAGTAGTATGAATTTTTAAACCTTATGGGTAGTTCAGACATAAACTTTGTGTAAAGTTTTATATGGTCACAACTTTTATCTCTTTTGAGAAAGTGTCGTAGAAGTTTAGTTGAATGATGTTGTTAAAAAGCAGGGAAATTGTTTATAGTACGAAAGGGTCATGCCCAATTTTTTCTTAAAATTTTGTATGTCACCATTGTCACACCCCAACTGATGGCGGAAACATCGGGGCGGGGCACTGAGCGAAACAGATTGTTCAAGAGAAATCTATAACAACTAAAATTACCAGATAATTAATCATTACGTCCAATACCACAAAATATCAGATAATCTAATTATTATAGTCATAGTATCTCAAAAACAATATTGTTCCGACAACTCAGATTTATAGATTATTCGTTTCTAGACTCTTCCTACATTGATTCCACAAAAGCAAGCATCCTAGCATCTCAAACACCTGTCACATACGTTAAAATAGAAGTCAATACACATAGTGTAAAGGTGAGCATACAAGTTTAATAGTATCATAGTAGCAAAAGCAAGTTTACGCATAACCAACATGTAACATGTATACTGTGAAGCAAGTAGGTTATCGACAATGAAATATGCACAGACGTGACTGCGAGTTGTAGAATGCGCAACACATATCACCACTGTGACATGTGAGAAAAGCCCTTCACAGCCCCTGTCCATGATAGGTGCTGAGTCCAAACTATAGTACTATCGTTGCTAAGGTGGCAGGCAACAATCACTGTGTAAACATAACATACAAGCATTCATCGAGTAACACGTATAACATGTAGTAACTGTTAGCGTATAAAAGTGTTTGCATTGTGTGATCGATGTGATTTAGTATAAGTAACGTATGTAACACCCAAAAGTGCTTAAGGCAAAAAGGGATCGAGTATACTCACAGATAGCATTTAATAACTAAACACCGTCTTGGATTGAAGGGAGCGCTGGAGAGTTAGCCTGATTACAGAACGATAGCATAAGCGATAAACGATGCGTTAAACGATGCGAAGTGTCGGAGTGTTGAAGGGACATCCGAACGGATGGCAATCCGAATGGATGGTAATACGGTCGGATGGCCATTCGGTTGATTTACCTTCCTTTTGGGATGGACATGTTTGTGTATGATGTGACTTTGAAGTTTTCGTTGTAGCATTTTGAAAATAGAGAAGTATCTCTACCTTTCAGGTCGTCCGGTCGAACGGTCGTTCGATCGGATGGCCATTCGGTTGGATGGCAATCCGTCCAAGTGAGACATTTCAGAGAACAAGTTCACAGCATAATGGTGATTTGATCGGATGGCCATTCACTGGAACTGATATGTATTGAAAGTTGTAAAAACTTAAGTGTTGAAGCCATGAGTCAATCCGATCAGATTGTCGTGCGATCGGATGGCAATCCGATCAGACGGTAGTCCGTTTGGTGA